>CAUYPK010162937.1:0-68658 GCA_963574355.1 Loris lydekkerianus | reverse complement strand
CAAAATGCTAGCCTTTACTGTAATCGACCCTTACCAACTGTGAAATAGGGACATAAATAAAAATTACCTTAAAAATCTAGATAGCATTTTAGAAAACATATAGAAATTAATGAGAAATATAGTATTGAAAAGAAATAATATAGATATATATATATATTTTTTTTTTTTTTTTTTTTTTTTTTTTTTTTTTTTGACAGTGTCACTCTGTTGCCTAGTCTAGAGTGCTGTGGTGTCAGCCTAGCTCAGGACAACCTGAAATTCCTGGATTTAAGTAATTCTCCTGCCTCAGCCTTTTGAGTGACTGAGACCTGAAGTCCCAGCCACAATGCCTGGCTAATTTTTTTCTGTTTTTAGAAGAGACAGGGCCTTTCTCTCTTGCTTAGGCTAGAATCTATCTTATTTTTTTTAAATACTATTTTTCTCATTAATTTCTATATTTTTTCTAAAATGCTATCTAGATTTTTAAGGTAATTTTTATTTATGTCCCTATTTCACAGTTGGTAAGTGTCGATTACAGTAAAGGCTAGCATTTTGGCCAGTTTGTTAACTATTACAATGAAGAAAAAGACTTTTTTTTTTTTTAATTGAGACAGAATCTCGCTTTGTCACCCTCAGTAGAGTGCTGTGGCATCACAGCTCACAGCAACCTCAAACTTGTGGGCTTAAGTGATTCTCTTGCCTCAGCCTCCCAAGTAGCTGGGACTACAGGTGCCTGCTGCAACGTCCAGCTATTTTCTTTTTTGTTTGTTTGTTTGTTTAGCAGGGAGATCAAACTCTCCAGGCCCAGAGCATGTGGTCGGTGCCCTAGCCACTGAGCTATAGGCACCCCTCAAAGACATCTTGTTTTATGCTTATAGCAGATTTACTGGAAATAACCAGAACTTGGACCCTTAACCACAGGTGGTGTAATACTATTACAGAACTTTTCTGATCCGGTGACCATACATAAAACTATTTTCCAACATGATAGAATTTACTAGATCACCAAGCACTAAACTGCTTGGAATATTCTAATTCATTGGATTTTTGTTTGTTTGTTTTGAGACAGAGTTTCACTGAGTCATACTTGGGGCTGAGTGCTAGGGCAGCATAGCTCCCTGCAACCTTAAACTCTTGGGCTTCAGCAATTCTCTTGTCTTATCCTCCTGACTAGCTGGGACTATAGATGCCCGCTATAGTTCCCAGCGGCTTTTAGAGATGGGGTCTTGTTCTTCCTCAGGCTGGTCTCAAACTCCTGAGCTCAGGCAATTCCCCCGCCTCATAATGCATTGTTTTTATAAAATACTTCTTAAATTGTTTTTAAAAATAGCAGTCAGAAGATTAAGAACATACATACATACATACATACAGGCAGCACCTGCAGCTCAGTGGGCAGGGCGCCAGCCACATACATCTAGGCTGGTGGGTTTGAGCCTAGCCTGGGCCTACTAAACGACAATGACAACTGCAACCAAAAAATAGCAGAGCATTGTGGTGGGTGTCTGTAGTCCCAGCTACTTGGGAGGCTGAGGCAAGAGAATCGCTTGAGCCCAAGAGTCTGAGCTTGCTGTGAGCTTTGACGCCACAGCACTGTACCAGGGGCAATGAAATGAGGCTCTGTTTCTGAAAAAAGAAAGAAAAAGAAATTATAAAAAACTGAAAATAAGGTAAATTATACTTAAATATGTTATTTGAAATAGAAATATATTTAAAAATATCTTACTTTCTCTAAGTGATTTACATCTTTCTTGGAGGGAAAGAATCAGGGAGAGAAAAAACTTTGTAGAAGGTTTTCACAGATAAATGTGTTCAATCCCATTTTTGCTAGCATTCAGTTTATTTTCTATCAAATTTTATTCCATTATTTGACAGATATAAGATGACTATCTACAATGTTCTAAATACTATGCCTGGCACTGAAAATATAAAGAAATGATTCCTACTAAAGAATTTGTAGTATAGCCAAAGAAATTGCCCCAGCAGCATTTATAGTTCATTGAACCCACTACCCAGAATCCACTGTAATGCCCTCAGTTCTCTCCTTAATGTTGCTTGCATTCCTTGGTCAGTTGTTACACTCACTTCTTTTGACTTCTAGTTCTTCTTTCAATTTCTTTCTTTCTTTTTTTTTTTTTAAGTTGACAATTCAATGATGTCTGTTTTATTTGTAGAGTTGTGCAGCTGTTAACCCCAATCTAATTTCCAGACATTTGCATCACCCCCAAAAGAAAACCCATAAGCAGTCACTTCCCATTCTGCCTTCTCCCTAAGCTATCAACAACTACTAATTTACTTTGTGTCTGTGGATTTACCTGTTCTGGATATTTATATAAAGGGAGTCAACGCACTCAAGTGGCCTTTTGTGTCTGGCTTCATTCGTTAGCATATTTTCAGAGGTCATCCATGTTGCAGTGTACATGTACATCAGTATTCCTGCTTATGGTTGAATAATATTCCCCTGCATGTTTTCTTCTTTACTCTCAAATAGGTGTGAAAACATTCCTGAGGGTAGAGAAAAGCAATATAAAGTTTCCTCATCTTCCCTGGTCCCATGGGGAGCTCCACTCTCCACTGCCTCTGCACTTCTTTCAATTTCTTGTTGCTCTCTAGTACTTATCTGACAAAACCACAAGAATCCTTATTAAATCTAACACTCCTACTTTTTGCCTGCACCTGTGCAGCTAATCCTGGTTGGAGTGAACTTCATCACCATTACTCTTAATTAAAATTCATGACTTGGGAACCTCAGACAGGTTCTTAATTCCTCATATTCTTCTTTCATTTAGTCTCCTACATTCTTTTCTGCAGTTTTTGGCTGGGGCCATTTTCTTGCTGTATGCCAAATCGTTCCTATGTACATAAAGAACTGTGGTTATTTCTCCCATCTCAAAGAAAGCCTTTTCTTGAGCTTACCTTTTTCTATTGTTCCATTTCTTTGAGCCATTTCCATCCAGCAAAACTATTTGAAAGTTATCTACATGCTGATCAGGCTTTGGCCCCCACGTGGCCTCTAGAACTAGTAATCTGGATAATGCGTGACACCATGTAGCTGAATTTCACCATCTTGCCCTTATTGGTGGTATTATACCCTTTTGATCACGTGTTCCATGTTACACTTTGGTTGGGTTCTAGATGCTTCAGCTGCAGCTGTTCCTTTATTTTCCTTCTTCAAAATTAAGAAATTATTTCATTTGTTTTGTTTCTTATCTTTGTGTTTTCTCTCTTTTAATTGTTCTCTTATTTTTTCCTTCTTATATCCATTTAGCTTTTTTAACTTTCTATTCCCATTTTTTCCAATCCTAATTTGTGTCATGTTGCTGATACTGAATTTTTCTAGATTATTTTTTCAGAGCCAAAGGAATTTGTTGTTTGAGATGGAGTCTCAATTTGATGCCCTTAATAGAGCACCTTGGTATCACAGCTCACAGCAACCTCAACTCTTGGGGTCAGGTGATCCCCTTGCCTCAGCCTCCCAAGGAGCTGAGACTACAGATACCTCCCACGACGCCCAGCTAGTTTTTTAGAGACGGGGTCTTGCTCTTGCTTTTTCTCAGGCTGATCTTGAACTCCTGAGCTCAAGCAATCCCCATACCTTGGTCTCCCAGAGTGCTAGGATTATGCATGGGGAGCACTGTGCCTGGTCTAGAACCAAAGGAATTTGATATCTTGGAATATAACTTCCACTTGGCATCTACTTCTACGTGTACTCTCTCCCCTCCTCTTTTTCACTGTTCATTCTTTTTACAACATGACCACATTACTTTATATTACGAAAGTTCATTTAATTTTAAAACATAAAAATAATTTCTATTCCATATTCATTTCCCTAATAATCCCTTATCACAACTGGAAAACTATGCACCTGATGTATTGGAAATACTAAATTGATGTTAAACTAAATTGGACCTCCTGACAACAAAATGGAAGTAGAGCAGAAGTTAAAATCCAAATTACAAGTGCTGTCTATAAAATACAGAGAGTAAAGGGGGATCGTGATAGATCATGATAGAAGCTCTCATTGGAGCTTCTTCTCGACTCTTTATATTTATACAACTTTATGTTTCATTTCCTGAGGAGCTCTCACATTTTTTCACAGAGGCTACATCATTTTATATTCTGACCAGCAGTGTATTAGAGTTTCAGTTCTGTACATCTTCACCGGTACTTGTTTGTTCAAAAATTTATTATTGGCCTTCTAGTGGCAGTGAAGGGTGTCTTGTTTTGGTTTTGGTTTGCATTTCCTGAGTGAGTAGAGCTGGCATTTTTTGCACATCTCTTCAAGTCTCTGCTCCTTTTTGAATTGGTTGCATGTTTTGTGAAGTTGTATGGGTTCTTTGTGTATTCTGCATGTTAATCCATTATCAGATATGTACTGGGCAAATAGTTTCTCTCATTCTCTGGGTTGTCTTCACTCTCTTGATAGTATCTTTGTTGCACAAAAGTTTTAAATTTTGATAAAATTCAATTTATTTATTTGTTACCTTTGCGTTTGGTGTTATACCCAAGAAAACATTACCAAGTTTAGTATTCTATGTTTTCGTCTATGATAACTTTATAGTTATAGCTATAATGTTTAGGTCTTTGATATAATTTGAGTTCACATATTATGGTTCTTTTTTGTGACCTTTTTCGGTTCATATAAAGAGCCCATCTCTTAGCAAATGAAATGAAATTGGGGCTGAGAGATTACAATGAATTTGATTGGAAATATTTATATCCTATAACTTTCTTCTCTTTCTCTTATTTTTCATGTCACTTTTCAGCTTTTCTCTGTTCCTTCCTTCTCTAGAATATGCTATGTCCTTCAGTTTTTTTCTTTTTTTTTTTTTTTCCATTGTACCCTGATCCTTGCTATACTTTGTGTATGCCATTAGGTTTAGAAATAATGATAAAAGAGTATCAAGTTCTACTCATATGTTTTGAAATAACCATTCTTGTAATGATAGAAAGAACACAAGGTACCCTGGTAGTCTCCTTTATTTCTATGATGTAAAAGTCTACAAAATGAAGAACATTTGACAGTGTGTTCCAAGTAAATATCTAAAAATTTTGCTTAGATGAGAGTAACTTTTGAGTTTATTGTAATTTGGGGGTACAGTGAAAATAAACACTTCCTCATGAAAAAAGATTACCCATCTAATTATTCATTTCACTCAAATATAGGCTGTTTCTTTCTTTGTGTATTCAACCTAGACTATACTTGATATAGACCTGTTCTATGAAACGGTTTTTATAAAAATGGCAGGTATGTTCAATGTAAAACATAAACCTAGAGATGTTACATTCAGTAGTTTTATAGATTGGTAGATACATCAGTATTTTTGTCTAAATGTATACAGATACTAATTTCCTAAGCTCATCAGGTACTAACAAAGTAAACTTCTTAGGGTATTTTAAAAACTTAGTATCTGTGCCACAATATACATTTAGTGCCATAGTTTTCAGTCACTTGCAGAGGTCTTTATAAGCTAAGGAGCTCTGTGATGTGTTCTTAGTGCTACAGATAGCCCTCCTTTGCCTGAAGACTTAACATTTTAGTTTTGTTTTATAGAGTTATATTGCTTAGGAAAACCTATCGATATTATGACTATACCATTCTGTTGAGCTTTTTATGTCAAATCTTAAATGTGGCAATGCTATAGTATTCGTGTTTCTATCATTCTGCTGTCATACTCTTAATTATGATGACTACCATTCCTGTCTCTTTCATGTGGATTTAACAGTGCTATATGAAATGGAAATATGAAATGTTGATATCACACTTAGGATTTTAATTTTTGAGTAACACAATGCTTTTATTTTTATTTTGTTTTATTTTAGGTTCCATGACTAAAAGCATTAAATTGTGATAAGTGGTTCTTTTAAATCTTGCTTTAGATATTTTATTAGGATAAAATATATGTAAATTGAGGTTACTCTATAAAATTCATAAAATAATTATAAATATTGATAAAATTGCTTTTAAAGTTTATGATAATAACTAATGCTGCTTTTCATCATGACTTGGTATTTTCTTGTTATTTTGTAATGTCTTTTTTCATATTTTCTTACTCTATTAAAAAGGGAAACATTCCTTTCCTTGTTAAAATGGTCTAAATATTTACACTTAGTTATATGACATATAGTAACTTTTTTGTGTATTGAATGGCAAGATCTAAAATATGTATTGTTGAACAACTATTAAATGAGTCTGTCCATTACTGAAAGCAAACTATAAATGGTTTTAATATTTTACTTAAATTAATGGCTGATCATTAGATTTTATATTTTTAATAATCTTTATACGTATTTTAAATAGTACATTTTTAACTATCATGTCAGTTTGGTCTTAGGAAATTATTTTTAAAAGATCTTTATTCTCCATGTTATTTATTTGTTTTTAATTATCTAAGATGATGCTTTTACATGCTGATAATATTTCTTTGAAGGCTGGGTTTGAGAAAAACCAAAATCTTAATTGATAAGGGCTTAGCAATCATTTTGGTAGTGTATTTGGTTGACTAACATTCTTTTCTTTTTTCATTATTGCTAAATGACTTCTTAGATAATTTGCCAATACATCCAAACAAAAAAGTCATAAAGCTTTCTTTTTAGAACTCCTAGTTTTCTCTGGTGAGAGCAAGTATGCTATGGTCTCTGAATGGTTTCTTCTAGCTTTGTATGAATATTTTAACTTATATTTTACATAATTTAAATATCTGTGTGGCTTCTTTCAGAAAGTTTCAGAAGGTTTGTATTACTACATTTATAATTACCGTTTCAGTGTTGTTGTCTCTGTTAAACTGTAAGCTCTTTGTAGGCAAAAGCTACCTATGTTTGTTACATTCATTGCTGAATACTCAATGCCTAGTGTGGAGTCTGTTATATACTGAGTACCTGAGAGGTGTTTGTCAAATGAATAAGCAACACGCATACTTACAGTCTTGGAGTCTCCTATAATTTTTCACATTAGGGATCATCTGGTCCAGTTGCTTCATTTCATGTAGGTTAGGGAACATCTAAGACTTTAAGAAATTGAGTGAATTGATCTTGCATATGTTCTTTTATGTTTGTTCCATTAGTTGAAACATTAGATGATCTTAATAGAGACATTCTCAGATAAGTCTTATATATGCCTTAAAAATGCTTTCTTTAGTACTTTAGTTAAATAATAGGATACTTGTCTAGTTCCATCTCTGTCTCTTTAATTTTTATGAATATATTACTAACTGAATTGAAAAAGTATGGGCTAATCACTAACAGTTTTAATTTGTTCCCTTAGTATTTGTTTTTAATACAGGGTGAATGTAAAGTTCATGTACAATTTAAAATAGTTTAACAGACTCAGCGCCTGTACCTCAGCAGCTAGGGTACCAGCCACATACACCGAAGCTGGTGGGTTCAAATCCAGCCCGGGCCTGCCAAACAACAATGACAACTACAACCAAAAAGTAGCTGGGTGTTGTGGCAGGGTACTGTGATCCCAGCTACTTGGGAGGGTGAGGGACGAGAATACTTAAGCCCAAGAGTTTGAGGTTGCTATGAGCTGTGATGCCATGGCACTTTACCCAGGTTGACAGCTTGAGACTCTGTCTCCCCCCCGCCCCCCAAAAAAAGTTTAATATAGTAAATTGCACACAAACTTTATGTCCATCCTATATTTGTTTCAATAATTTGTAAAATCAATATTGTCGTTACATTTTGTTGGAGACAAGGTCTCACTCTGTTGCCTGGGCTATGGTGCAGTAGCGTCATCATAGCTCACAGTAACTTCAAACTCAGCAGTCCTCCCGATTCAGCCTTCTGTGTAGCTGGGGCAATAGGTGTGCACCACCATGCTCAGCTAATTTTTTCTATTTTTAGTATAAATCATGTCTCACACTTGCTCAGGGTGGTTTTGAACTATTGGCCTCAAGCAATCCTCCTGCCTACGCCTCCCAGAGTGCTAGGATTACTGGAGGGGGCAGTCTTTCCTTTCCTTTCCTTTCCTTTCCTTTCCTTTCCTTTCCTTTCCTTTCCTTTCCTTTCCTTTCCTTTCCTTTCCTTTCCTTTCCTTTCCTTTCCTCTTTCCTCTTTCCTCTTTCCTCTTTCCTCTTTCCTTTCCTTTCCATCTCACTTTGTCATCCTAGATAGAATGCCATGACATCATAGCTCACACAACCTCTTGGGTTGAAGCAATTTCTTGCCTCAGCCTCCCAAGTAGCTAGGACTACAGGCGCCGACCACAATGCCCGGCTATTTTTAGAGATGAGGTGAGGTCTTGCTCTGGCTGAGGCTGGTCTCAGCCCCATGAGCTCAGGCAGTCCACCCACCTCGGCCTCCTAGAGTGCTAGGATTAAAGGCATGAGCCACCATGCCAGGCCTGACGGTATTGTTTTTAAATGGAAGAATTTAATAATCCTCTTTCCTTCTGCTCTGGCAAAGTAATTTTCTGTTGTCACAGAGAGGCCAATTACTCTCTTCTGAACGTAATTTCTAAAGGCAAAATCCAATTAAAAGCAGGATCGTTTATATCAATAATCCAAACCTACCTGTTGTTTCACAGACATTCCCATAAACCTCTGTTGCTTAACTCTAAAGTTGCAAAGAAATTTGTTTATAGGCCAACTGCTTACATTACATTTCTCTCCTAGTTCTCCTACAGTATTATCACTAAATGTAAAACCTAACAGTAATGGGCATATTGTACTTACTAGCTATTTAGCAGTAATGTGGTTTCTCTGAAGACCCATTGCCCATCATTGCTGTTATGATGTTAGTGTTCTTACTACACAGCAGAGAGACCTCCTGCCCTCTTCCATCTTAATTCCCCATGTGGTATTTAAAGCAGGGTTAAGAACATTAAAGAGCCTGTGGAGGGGTGACCAGTATAGCTGAGAGGAAGACCAGGGTGTCTGTGTCTTTGTGGATGGTTAAGGAAAGACTTAGAAGCATTTTAAAATCAGAAAGTTTATATTTGGTTTAGTTATTCAGATTTTTGTGTTCCTGAGCTTCCTACTTTGAAGAATGAATAGATACTTTACTTGATACAACTCTTTAAGGAGAAATTGATAAATAACAGATGACCTTTTAATTTTTAGCTGCAATTTTCTATTCTTCACTACTTGCTTTTTAGTAATTTTAATTATTATAATGTTCAAGATATTTGGACTTGAGTTAAATTTTCCCATTTTCTATCTGCATTGACTACTTTCTTATCCATTTTGCCTAAAGCAAATGGCAAATGTAGTGTTTTTAAAATGCATATGAGATATACTATGTAAAAAAAGTCTGAATTTTGGTGGCACCTCTGGCTCAAAGGAGTAGGGCGCCGACCCCATATGCTGGAGGTGGCGGGTTCAAACCCAGCCCCAGCCAAAAACTACAAAAAAAAAAAAAAAAGTCTGAATTTTTGTAGAATACACAGGATCAACTGTAGCCTTTTATTGTAGTTTTGAACTACATTCCCTTCATTCAAGTCTTTTTTCTTGGTATTTGATAGAGAATTAGAAATCTTGACCTACTAATATTGTTTCCGTTTATTAAATTACTCGGCATTAGTATCTATACTAGTCTAGCTATTTCTTTCTTATACTGCATATAATTTTAGAGTCTGTGGGAAATGTTGGGTTCTTGGGGCATGATTATTAGTTTTTTGCCCCACCTGAATTTGTTTCTTTTATTCTGTTCTTTGAAAGTATTCTGTCAAGAAAATAGGGTACTTGGATAATTCTTGAACAGATAATTATAATTACATAAAGGGGAGGAACATTTCCTGTCTTTAAAATACAGTGATCTCTTAATTATCATTTTATCTTCTGATTATTTTTATTTCCCTGATAACATTAATTAGGCAACTAAAATGCTTTTTAAAACCCAATTAATTAAGCTTTGAAATATTTGTCTGCCAATATGTTTATATCAATGGTTGCAGCCTCTACTTGGTGAGAGCATTTGTAGTTTGACAGAAAGCATCATCACCCAAAAGCCTTGCATGTTCTTTTCACCAGTTCTTTCTCAATTTAATTCCTAAATTTTCCTGTGTCCTACCTAGTCCAATGCTCTTTCTACCTTCAGGGAGGTTTCGTTAGTCTCTGGTCTCCTCGCCTCCCATGCTTAGTTTAAATAGGGCCTGGAATGCCCTCTCCCCTCATTCTGGTGTTCTACTCTTTGAACAGGCACTCCATTTCCTGTCTCTAATTCTCCGCGTAGGGCTTTCCCATGAACCTATAATGCTAGCAAGGTCAAGTTGCTTCCATTGTTGGAATTTCTTAGTCTGTGAAATAAATTCATTGATAGATTTTTAAGGCATGCTCTAATTTTAAAAACTCTAAGTTATAACAATATTGTGTTACTACATTTTATTAAAGAGTATAAATCTGGCTAAGGAAAGAAAAGTCTAAGAGAACAGTATTAGAATAGTGAATACCTGAACAAAGAAACAAAACCACTGAGAAAGTATCATGGAATAGAAAGAACCTAAATAACAAAGGACTCATAACATTAGCTAATATTTATAGGCTTATAATTTACCTTGTGATTTACTCTGATAGGAAATAATACAACCAAGCAAATGTTCAAGGAATCTCATAAAACCATTCAGAATATTCAAAGAGAATATAAAAGAAACTGTTATTCAGAATAGCAAAGACCATAGTGTTTAATTACTGCTGTTCAAATATTTTAGAACTGTTTATGAAGTTTGTTTCATTTAATTCCTAAATTTTCGTAGTGTCCTACCTGGTCCAACACTTTCTACCTTCAGACTCAGTGCATTTTTCTGACAACTAGCCTTTTCATACCATTCTTGTTTTATTATTGGGTGGAGGAGAAAATGATTACTATTTAGCATCTGTACACTAAGCTTAGGCAGTGGGCCCCAGCTGATACCATACTGAGCTCCATTGTTTTATTATTTATGTATATATTCCTTCTAGCTTGTTCCTAAGAGAATTTAAGCAACATTATCTCTAAGTAATAAGTCTTCCTCTATTACAATAAACATTTTACCTATGAAACAGTAATTTTTTTCTTACTTGATACTTCATGTAAAATATATGAATGTACAATGTCTTGATAGTATGTTTAAGTGGAAGACTTTTCCCCCCCTAATTTTAGGTATAGCTTCTATCAAAAGCCCAAGTTGAATTGACTGGCTTTTTAAGTGGCAGCAAAAAAAAAAAAAAAAAAAAAAATACCGCATATACTCGAGTATAAGCCGAGTTTTTTCCGGCACAAAATTTGTGCCGAAAAACCCGAACTCGGAACAAATTTTGTGCCGGAAAAAACTCAGCTTATACTTGAGTATATACGGTATGTGTTATGGAACTAGCTACAGAACAGACAGACTTTGGTAAAGTGTGATAAAAAACTGTTGTATCTTTCTTTAACTGAACACTAATGCTAAGTGTAGTCGGTGTGAACTATCTTCAGTTTATCACATAAAAAATTAGAAAGCTTATTTTGTTTACTTTTAAATGAAGTTGACAACTTTGACTTCCTTCCATAACTATATTTCAGTAGAGCAACTTCTGGGAGTTCGCATTGAACCTTGCAAAGGGCGGAACTGTTTTCTGTTTATTCTCCACCATCTTCCCAGTTCAGGGAGGAACTAAATTGCTTTCTTAAGCTTATGCAACTTTTTTTTTTTTTTTTTTTTTTACTTTGAAGTACCCCCCTTCCTCCCCCAGCATAATGCAGTTTTTGATATTTAATGAGAAAGGTATAGATAAATGGATGGATGTTGTGATAGGTACCCAAAGGAATGTGTATAACACACTTAAAGCAATAACACTTGCTTTAAACCTTTTCAGAATATTTATATATCTTCAAAAAAAAAAAAAAAAAGTATGTGGTATGCAGTCTTAGTTTTTGTTTTATTTTATTTTATTTTTACCACTGGAAAATATTGTCCTTACTTCAATACATAGAATAAGGGGGACTATTTTCTTTTTCCTTTCTTTTTTCTTTTTTATTGTTCAGTGTTTTATTTTTTAAATGCAGTCTTATTTTATATATAAACTACGCCTGATATTGAGAATGGCTTGATAAGGGCCATATACCTAGTAAACAGGGATTATGTTAAAACTTTCCTACCGCTCATTCCTTTCTTTTCCCCATTCTCTTTAATTCTCATTATGGTCCTCAGCAACTTCTAGCACATGTACATAACATAATCCGTTGCATGGGGTTGAATTCTCAGCTTTACTACAGTTGGTAGTTGGTACCAGCAATGTGACTTTGCCTGGTTGTTGTTACAGATACCCTTCAGGCCTGTCCTTGAACAAGAATATTATAATTTACTAGTCAAGTAATGACACATGTAATTTACTTTTTTTTTTTTTTTTTTTTTTTTTTTTTTGAGACAGTCTCACTTAGTTGCCCTCAGTAGAGTGCAATAGCATCGTAGCTCACAGCAACCTCAAACTCTTGGGTTCAAGCAATCCTCTTGTCTCAGCCTCCGGGGTAGTTGGGACTACAGGTGCCGGTGACAACACCCGGCTATTTTTAGAGGCAGTGTCTTGCTTTTGGCTCAGACTTGTCTCTCAAACTGATGAGCTCAGGTGATCCACCAGCCTCGGCTTTCTGTTTACTTCTTTTGTTACTTCATTTTACTGTCTCTAATAATGGCGGTATTTTAATTTAAAAGCTCATTTTCAGATGTTCATCTTCTAGAGTTAAACATGTCAATGAGTTTTCTATTCTCCACAATAAATATATATAATTTTCAAACACAAAAAGGGAATGACTATTAATTTATTCTTAGTGTTTCTTTTTGCTAGCTTTATAAATGAATTTTTGTTCTAAACAGATTGCTTTATTGGTTTTTATAGTACTATTGACTTGTACCCTATAAAGTCATAAAGACTACCAGCATTGAATTGGAAGCCCTTATATCTCTATTAATTTGCAGCTGGTCTTTACACTTTGGAAGCATCTCAGAATACTGAAGAGCTTTGTAGAATAATGTTTTCAGTATTTTATTATCAGGCATTTTTTTTCTAGGCAATTTTGCAGTGTCTACAAGTTGTAACAGGATGCTTTTCTGTCATACAATGCCACTGCAAATGACTGTAGCATATAAGCTTTCTGAGTGTGTAGAGAAAAGATTGCCTATCTCGTACTTAAGAACAGAAGAAAGTTTAAAACAAAAAAAAGGTAGAAAGCTGGCTGGGCGCCTATAGCTCAGTGGTTAGGGCACCAGCCACATGCTCCTGGCCTGGTAGCTCCAGGCCTGCCCGGGCCTGCTAAACAACAACAACAACAACAACAAAAATAGCCGGGCATTGTGGCGGGCACCCATAGTCCCACTACTAGGGAGGCTGAGGCAAAAGAATCATTTGAGCTTAAGAGTTTCAAGTTGCTGTGAGCTATGATGGCATAGCACTCTACCAAAGACGACAAAGTAACACTCTGTCTCAATTAAAAAAAAAAAAGGTAGAAAACATTGTGATTTCTCTCAGTGTTTACTGTATAGATTTAATTTTTCTGCTGCTCAGGCAGTCTAGAGCTCTTGCTTTCTAGTCTTGGCCCAGCTAGTAGCTAACAATATGTCCTTGGGCAAGTATTTGATCTCACTCTTTGTTCCTTGGTAGTTTATCCTTCAACCCAGGAAGTTGAACAAAATGATCTCCAGTATCTTCTCACTTCTAAAATGTTGTGGTTCTAATAAGAGTTTCTCTTTAATATGGCATAGTTATTTCTGTGGCATATGTTATATATATTTATACTAATTTCTTTTTTTTTTAGATATGATGAATGGATTAAAGCAGATAAAATAGTAAGACCTGCTGATAAAAATGTGCCGAAGATAAAACACCGAAAGAAAATAAAGGTAAGTGCTTATTTTAGTATGCATCATTAGCTCTCGATTAAAGAACTTTTTCTCCACAATAATGTATTTGAATGTGTGTGCCTTAGTGTTACTTCCAGTGTTGCAATGTCTTGAAATAGCTCATTTTCAAATGCTAAATTTTGTTTAACATTTGAAAATTTTCTCAGACTGAGAAAAATATTTTAGAAACAGTACTAAATTGTCTTTGAGGCTTTTCCAGTCCTAACATTCTGTAATTCCACCCAACCAGGTTTCATTTATCTATTTCAACCTTTTTCCTGCCCCTTTGGTCCCCAAGCAGGAGACATAAAGCAGTGTGGATTGGAGACAAGGGTTATTGTGATAGCTCTAAAACCATTCTGTGGAAGAAAAGAAGGTGTCTGAAGGGATAAGAGAGTCTGCATTTGACAACTCTTCTTTTTCTGTTTATCATATCTGACTATGGGTAGTGGCTTAGAATATGTACATAGAACCTTACCTAACCACATGAGGGTTTACTCATGAGCACATGGGAAAACTTGTTACTTTTATATATAGTTGAGTTACTTTTATTCATTCTAAGACTAAATCTTTCTGTTTGATTAGAAAGTAGACCATTAACTGGATTTTGGAATTTTTTTTATCTTTTTAGTGGTTTTTGTGTTCTTTGAATGATACATGTAGTTGAGGTGCTTAATATTTTTTCTGACATTCAGTCTTCATATTCAAGGTTAGGAACTATTTACATTAATGATAGCTTAGAGGCCCCAAATAATGAAAGTTTTCTCCTAAAATGGTTTTTCTTTTCTTTTCTTTTTTTTTTTTTTTGCAGTTTTTGCCCGGGGAGGGTTTGAACCCGCCACTTTCAGTATATGGGACTGGTGCCCTACTCCTTTGAGCCCCAGACACTGCCCTAAAATGGTTATTCTTTTTGCAGAATAAAATTGGGTCAATGTTTTTAAATTTTTTATGTAGCAACTTGGTAGCTATAGTTCAGGACTTGTCAGACCTACTTTCAATTTCCCTCTTGGTCTTTACTAGAAAGTAAGGAAATTAGGGTGAATTTAGTATTGTTTTTAGTTATTGGAAGATTTTTTTTTTTTTTTTTTTTGTAGCACTAAAAATGCCAATATTTTTACACATAGGAAGTTTTAGAGTAGTATTTCTAAGATACAGGAGAGAGTATGGGTGGGAGAAGCAATATTATGGTATTACTTAGGGAGTTTTTTCCTAAGTATTTGTTTCTGTTCAGTTCTTAGTCCTTTCACAGGGATATAAAAATTCTTGGTGGGTGGCGCCTGTGGCTCAAAGGAGTAGGGCACCAGCCCCATATGCCAGAGGTCGTGGGTTCAAACCCAGCCCCAGCCAAAAACTGCAAAAATAAATAAATAAAATAAATAAATTATCACATAAAAAAAAAAAATTCTTGGTGGCGCGGCACCTGTGGCTCAACGGAGTAGGTAGGGCACTGGCCCCATATGCTGGAGGTGGCGGGTTCAAACCCAGCCCCTGCCAAAAAACTGCAAAAAAAAAAAAAATTCCTGGTCATGTGAAGAGGCATGTGAATTTTTGAAAGGTTTTGTAGATAGTATTCTGATACATGAAACATCCCTCCTTCTATGTCTTCAAGTTACGCTGATGGCCACCGTTGTAGAGGCCCTGACAGCCATTAGTAGCTTCCTTAAACTTGGACTGGCCTGGATTTTTCTGCCTTCAGCGTGCGTGGTATAGATTATGACCTCTGTGATAAAGGGAAGTGGTGAAAAGGCTGGTGATAGTAGTTAAATTGCAACACTAATCGTTGATTGGTTGTGGAGATCTCCCTACACATCAGCCTTCTTGATGCATTCTGAGAATTAAGCCCACATGTCCTAAGGCCATGGATCTCATACCTGAGCAATGTATCATAATCACCTGGGAGACATGTTTGGCTCCTCCCCAGTATCTCAGATTGAGT
The DNA here is from genome assembly GCA_963574355.1 of Loris lydekkerianus. Lineage (NCBI taxonomy): Eukaryota > Metazoa > Chordata > Mammalia > Primates > Lorisidae > Loris > Loris lydekkerianus. The sequence continues at coordinate 52,951 of CAUYPK010162937.1, read as the reverse complement.
AGATTGGAGGTTGATTCCAATATTTGCATTTCTAGAAAGTTCCCAGAAGATGTTAATGTTGTTGGGTCAGGGACCACACCTGAATAACCACTACACTAAGGCATCCAGGGTGTAAGGAATTAGTTTCTTTCCTAATGCATCTGGAATGATACTAGCTATGTACCATCCTTAGGAGAATTGTGAAAATAGTCATTCACATTTTGTGGGATATGTATACTATGTATGTATGTATATAAAAAGAAAACTTTCAAATTATTTACTGCTAACTCATGCTTCAGAGAGTATCTAAATTATTTTTTCTGTAAATTATTTTTAAACATTTTAAGAATAGTTTTCTAGGATTTATATTAGTTAATCTCTACTCAGCTTTTTTTTGTAAGTAGAGAATTTGAAAAAATTTCTCATTTTTCTCTGAAACAATCTGTCAGTTATATAGTAAGTCAGTGACTTAACATTACAAAAGTACTTGCATTTAGTCATTGCCAACCCACATTTTATACTGATGTTGTTAGGGATTTTAAAATGACCAGATTGGAATTATGTTTCCTTTTTTTTAGTGAATATTTAATTTATAAACCTATAATTATTTAATTTTAAAGAATTAAATTATTAGTGGTATATAGATTTGCTGGTCTTAATTGACAGATTACTAATTTGTTTCCTGTTACTTAAATGCATTATAAATACAAAATCTTTTAGCTCATCTTGTAGTAATTTGTTAAATAACTCTTAAAAATCTTTGGCTGTTTTGAGAGGCTTTTTCTATTCTTTTTATGTTCAGTAGTTAACAGTATATTCTGTAACTTTGAGTTTTAAAATGTGTATTAACATTGTTACTAATAAATGCCTCATGATAAATTACAGCTAACATGAATACTTTTTTTCCTTAACCTAGAATAAATTAGACAAAGAAAAAGACAAAGATGAAAAATATTCTCCCAAAAACTGTAAACTTCGGCGCTTGTCAAAACCACCATTTCAGACAAATTCATCTCCTGAAATGGTATCTAAACTGGATCTTACTGATGCCAAAAGTTCTGATACAGCTCATATTAAATCCATAGAAATTACTTCTATTCTTAATGGACTTCAAGGTAAACATAACAGTCATCCTGTTGCGTGCAAGTATTTGATTTTAATTTTTGTAAGTCATATTCTATAAAGGTAATTCAGTGACATTTCAAATTATGTTGTTTTTTTTTTTATTATTAAATCATAGCTGTGTACATTAATGCGAATGGGGCACCATACACTGGTTTTATAAACCGTTTGACACATTTTCATCGCACTCAAATTATGTTTTTCATTCAGAATTTTGTTTCCTGTATTACTTCAGATAGAATATATGTTATTGAAAATGTTTGGGAAAAGAGCGTGTTGGGGCTAGGCATGGTGGCTCATGCCTGTAATCATAGCACTCTGGGAGTCCAAGGCCGGGCTGTTGCCTGAGCTCACAAGTTCGAGACCAGTCTGAGCCAGAGCAAGTCCTCATTTCTAAAAAAAAAAAAAACAAACGGGTATTGTGGCAGGTTGTAGTCCCAGCTACTTGGGAGGCTGAGCCAAAAGACTTCCTTAAGCCCAAGAGTTTGAGGTTGCTGTGAGCTGTGATGCCACAGCTCTCTACTAAGGGCTACAAAGTAAGACTCTGTCTCAAAAAAGAAAAGAGAATGTTGGATTTTAGATTGTTTCTGGATTTTGTAGAGTTTTGCTTTATACTTACGGGTTCATCCCAAATCTCAAGATCATGTTGGTGCTTAAGAAGTTGCATATTTTGGCTTGGCGCCGGTGGCTCAAGCAGCTAAGGCGCCAGCCACATACACCTGAGCTGGCGGGTTTGAATTCAGCCCAGGCCCACCAAGCAACAATGACGGCTGCAACCAAAAAAAAAAATAGCCTGGCATTGTGGCCAGGCACCTGTGGGCCTAGCTGCTTGGGAGGTGGAGGCAGGAGAATCGCTTGAGCCCAGAAGTTGGAGGTTGCTATGAGCTGTAATGCCATGGCACTCTACCCAGAGTGACAGCTTGAGGCTCTGTCTCAGGAAAAAAAAAAAAGAAGTTGCAGATTTTGAGGCTGAACCAGGGGCTAACACCTGCAATCCTAGTACTTATGGGAGGCCAAGGCAGGTGGATTATCTGAGCAAGAACAAAACCTTGTCTGTACTGAAAGTAGAAAAACTAGCTCGGTGTTAAATGGCAGACCTGTAGTCCCATCTTCCCAGAAGGCTGAAGACAGCAGGTAGGCGCAGTGGTTCACACCTGTAATCCCAGCACTTTGGGAGGCCCAGGTGAGTGGATTGCCTGAGCTCACAGGTTCAAAACCAGCCTGAATTAGAGTGAGACCCATCTCTAAAAATAGCCAGGCATTTGTGGCAGGTGCCGGTAGTCCCAGCTACTGGGGAGGCTGAGGCAAGGGGATCGCTTGAGCACAGACTTTGAGGTTACTGTGGGCTGTGACAGCATGGCACTCTACCAGGGGAAGAGGTAGACGGGGGGGAGGGGGCCGACTAAGTGAGAATCTGTCAGAAAAAAATAAAGAAGAAAGAAGGCTGAGGCAGGAGGATAGCTTGAGCCCAAGAGTTTGAGGTTGTTGTGAACTATGATGCCATGGCAGTCTAGTCAGGGAGACAGACTGTGACTTTGTCTCAAAAACAAAAAGTTTCAGATTTTGGTGTATTTTGGATTTGGGATACTCAACTTGTACTTGCAATAATATCAATCATTGCTTGAGGCTTGGAAATTTTTCTCTTAATACTAGATCCATTAAATTTTACTTGAAATTCAGCATTCACTGTACAGCACTGTTACTGTTTTTTTGAGACAGAGTCTCAAGCTCTTGCCCTGGGTTGAGTGCTGTGGTGTCATATAGCTCACAGCAACCTCCTCCAACTCAGGCTTAAGCAGGCCTCTTGCCTCAGTTTTTCTATTTTTAGTAGAGATGGGGGTCTCCCGTTTTGCTCAGGCTGGTCTTGAACTCATGAATACTTTTTTTCCTTAACCTAGAATAAATTAGACAAGAAAAAAGACAAAGTTGAAAAATATTCTCCCGAAAACTGTAAACTTTGGCACTTGTCAAAACCACCATTTCAGACAGGTGAAGCTATCCACCCGCCTCAGCCTCCCAGAGTGCTAGGATTACAGGTGTGAGCCACTGCCCCAGCCACTGTTATTTTTTTATTCATTCTTTCTGTACCATCCTTTCTGTTGGCATATCCAGTATAATTTGGTTTATACACATCAAATTATAAAACTATACTGACAATGTTTTATAAAAACCCAATTTTGCTTGCGTAGATTTACATCTATTCTGATCTTTTATGATGATATTGCTTACTATTTAAGGGAGAAAAAAGTAAGTATCAGATAATAAAAGCAATGAAGACTGGGGTGGTGGTGGTTTATTTTAAATCTTAACAACAGGGAAGGGGGCCTATCTGATCTATGAAATGAATTAAAAGAATGTATTGGCTCAGTGCCTGTAGCACAGTGATTATGGCACATACACTGAGGCTGGCAGGTTCAAACCCAGCCTGGACCAGCTAAAACAACAATGACAAATGCAATAAAAAATAGCTGGGCACTGTGGTGGGAGTCTGTAGCCTCAGCTACTTGGGAGGCTGAAGCAAGAGAATCGCTTAAGCCCAAGAGTTTGAGGTTGCTGTGAGCTGTGAAGCCACGGCACGCTGCCAAGGGTGACATAGTGAGACTCCGTCTCAAAAGAAAAGAATGTGTACTCTGGCATGGAGGCTCACACCTGTAATACAGAGGTTTGGAAGGCCAAGGTGGGAGGATCACTTGAGGCTAGGAATTCAAGACCAGCCTGAGCCATATAGTGAGACCTTTTCTCTACAAAAAATAGAAAAATAAGCTAAATATGGTAGTGCCTGCCTGGGATACTCTGATTTTAGTGGACCAATTTTTTATGAGCTTCTTGAGAACAGCTGCAAGAGAAGAAAGGTAAATTTTTAGAGACTGTTTATCTCTATTTGTAGTTTGGCTGGTTTGAAAGTTTTTCCTTCAACGATTTATTGGCTTTTTTTTTTTTTTTTTTTTTTTTTTTTGCTTCCAGTGTTGCTTCTGTGAAATCCAGAGCACTTCTCATTCCTGATTCTTTGTATGTGGCTCATTTTATTATTTGTCTTTTGCTTTTCCCTCTCTCTGGAAGGTAATAATTTTTTGTTTTTAATGTTTTAAAATTTCATGGTGATAAGCCTGAGTGACATAGTGGGGCCCGGTCTCTACAAAATAAATTAGATGGCATGGTGGGACATACGAGTCCCAGCTACTCAGGCTGAGGCAAAACGATCACCTGAGCCCAAGAGTTTAAATTTGCAGTCAGCTATGATGATGCCCTTGCACTCTAGCCCCGATGATAGAGCAAGTCACTCTCTCAAAGAAAAAAAAAAATTCATTATGAGGTATACCTTATAAGGATATATTTTCACTCCCTGTATCCTTGCTGGGCTGTTTTATTCTAGGAGTCTGTGTCTTTTCTATTCCAGGCAGTTTTCTTTAATGACTTAGTGGATTATTTTCTCCCCTGCATTTCACTTTTTTTTTTTTTTTTTTTTTTGAGACAGAGTCTCAAGTTGTCACCCTGGGTAGGGTGCCATGGTGACTTCATAGCTCACAGCAACCTCTAACTCTTGGGCTCAAGTGATCCTTCTTAGTTTTTTATATTTTTTAGTAGAAATGTTTCAGGCTGGTCTCGAACCTGTGAGCTAAGCTATCCACCTGGCTTGGCCTCCCAGAATGCTAGGATTATAGGTGTGAGCCGCCACACCCGCCCTACCATTTTCTCTTTTTGCCTAGTTATTATTTTGATATTGTATCATATTCTCTGATACACTTACTGGTTTTTGCTTTGTATGTATTCTTTTGTCTTTTTCCTTTTAATTTTTTTGAAATTTCTTTATATTCCAATCTTCTTATTGACTGCTGTAATGTTTGTTTTCTTTTTTGAAACAGTCTCATTATGTCACCGTGGGTAGAGTGCCATGGCGTCACAGCTCACAGCGACCTCCAACTCTTGGGCTTAAGCGATCTTTTGCCTAAGCCTCTCAAGTAGCTGGGCCTACAGGCACCCGCCACAACACCTGGCTATTTTTTTATTGCAGTTGTTTAGCTGGCCTGGGCCGGGTTCGAACCCACCACCCTCAGGGTATGTGGCTTGCAGCATAACCACTGTGCCATGAGCACCAAGTTAGTGTTTAATTTTTCAATTAATGTTTCTAATCTCTTGAATTTGTACGTTTTTTTTTTTTTTTTTTTTTAAAGAGGCTGGATTGGTCTGGGCGAGGTGGCACATGCCTGTAATCCTAGCACTCTGGGAGGCTGAGGCAGGTGGATTGCTTGAGCTTAGGAGTTTGAGACCAGCCCGAGCAAGAGCAAGACTCCCTCTCTACTGAAAAGAGAAAAACTAGCCAAGTATGGTGGTGTGTGTCTATAGTCCCAGCTATTTGGGAGGCTGAGGCAAGAGGAACTCTTCTGAGCCTAAGAATTTGAGGTTGCTGTGAGCTGTGATGCCATGCCACTCTACCCAGGGCAACAGAGTGAGACTCTGTCTCAGAAAAAAAGAGGCAGGATTATACTCTGTTACCCAGGCTGTGGGAGTGCAGTGGTGCAATCATAGTACACTACAGCCGCCAATTCCTGGATCAAGTGATCTTCTGCATCAGCCTCCAAGTAGTGATACACCTGCCACCATGTCTGGCTAATGTATTTAGCCATAAATGGTGCCTTGCTTTATTGTCTAGGCTATATATACTCAAAGTCCTGGCCTCAAGTGATTGTCCCTCCTTGGCCTTCCAAAGTGTTGGGATTATAGGCATGGGCCACTACGCCTCATCTAAACTGGTTTGATTTTTTAAAATTAATTTATTTATTTGGTTGGGTTTTTTTGAGACAGAGTCTTGCTTTGTCACAGTGGGTAGACCGTGGTATCATAGCTCAGAGCAACCTCAAACTGTTCAGCTCAAACAGTTTTCATGCCTCAGTTTCCCAAGTAGCTGGGACTACAGGTGCCTACCACAATGCCTGTGTTTAGCTCAGGCTGGTCTCAAACTCCTGACCTCAAGCAATCCACCCACCTTGGCCTCCCTAAGTGCTAGGATTATAGGCATGAGCTACCGTGCCTGGCCAATAAATGTTTTTGTTTTTTTTTTTCTTTTCTTTTCTTTCTTTCTTTTTATGAGACAGAGTCTCACTTTCTTGCCCTCAATAGAGTGCTGTGGTGTCACAGCTCACAGCAACCTCAAACTCTTGGGCTTAAGTGATTCTTCTGCCTCAGTCTCCCAAGTAGCTGGGACTACAGGTGCCCACCACCATGCCTGGCTATTTTTTGGTTGTAGTTGTCATTGGTGTTTGGCAGGCCTGGGCTGAATTCGAACCCACCAGCTCCAGTGTATGTAGCTGGCGCCCTAGCCACTGAACTACAGGTACCAAGCCAATAAATATTTTCTTAAAACATAGTAATGTTATATGCCTGTGTCCCAGGCTGTTCAGGAGGCTGAGGTGGGAGGATGGTTTGAGGCCATCCAAGTCAACATAGTGATAACCCAGCTCAAAAAAAGCAAAAATGAAAACATAATAAAAACTATTATTTTCTATTTATTTTTATTTTTATTTTTTTTGTAGAGACAGAGTCTCACTTTACCGTCCTCGGTGGAGTGCCGTGACGTCACAGGACTCACAGCAACCTCTAGCTCTTGGGCTTCCATGATTCTCCTGCCTCAGCCTCCTGAGCAGCTGGGACTACAGGCGCCTGCCACAACGCCCGGCTATTTTTTGGTTACAGTTCGGTCGGGGCTGGGTTTGAACCCGCCACCCTCGGTATATGGGGCCGGCGCCCTACTCACTGAGCCACAGGCGCCACCCTATTTTCTATTTTTTATTGTTTATTTAAGTAAACACTAAGAAATTCTATAATTATTTTCATTTGAGTTATTTTTTAATTATGCATATTCCTTTTTTTTTAGACAGAGCCTCAGGCTGTAGCCCTAAGTAGAGTGCAATGGCATCACAGCTCACAGCAACTTCCAACTCCCGGGCTCAAGTGATTCTCCTGCTCCACCTCCCAAGTGACTGGGACTACAGGCACCCAGCTATTTTTTTGGTTGCAGCCATCATTGTTGTTTGGCGAGCCCCCAGCTAGATTCAAACCCACCAGTTCAGGTGTATGTGGCTGGCGCTTTAGCCACTTGAGCCAGAGGCACTGAGCCAATTTTGCATATTCTTTAAAATACTCAGTGTATTCAGCTCGGTGCCTGTAGCACAGTAGTTACAGTGCTGGCCACATACACCTAGGCTGGCGGGTTTGAACCTGGCCTGGGCTAGCTAAACAGCAATGACAACCTCAACAAAAAATAGCCGGGCCTTGTGGCAGGTGCCGTAGTCCAAGCTACTTGGAAGTCTGAGGCAAGAGAATCGCTTGAGCCTAAGAGTTTGAGGTTGCTGTGAGCTATGATGCCATAGCACTCTACTGAGGGTGACATAGTGAGACTCTTGTCTCCAAAAAAAAAAAAAAATACCCTGGTAATCCATTGTTGCAAAATCTTTGAATAAGCACTATTATATTGAAAAATGAAAGCCACAGTTTTATGAGAATTCAAGCTTTGGAGGTATTACAACCTGGAGCTACATTCTCTAACTATTTTTTAATCAAATAAATTTGGAGAAGGTTTCTTTTTTTTATAATCAGCTTTATTGAAGTAAATTTGCATAAAATAAATTTTACCACTTTTATGTTGACAGTTTTTTGAGTTTTGGCATAAGTATGTGGTATAGCTGCCACTGTTATCATGATAATAGAACATTTCCATCATTGGTGAATGTCTTAACCTTTATGAAACTCACTTTCTTCACCTGTAAAATGCCGATAAGAATTAGCAACCAGAGGGGCTATAAGCACAGAAGCTACAAATAAAGTACCTTGTACATAAGAGACATACCTATTGTTCTTGTCATACTCATCTTTTTTTTTTTGCCTCTTATTTTTTTAGCTTCTGAAAGTTCTGCTGAAGACAGTGAGCAGGAAGATGAGAGAGGTGCTCGGGACATCGATAATAATGGCAAAGAGGAATCTAAGTTTGATCATTTGACCCACACCAGAAATGATCTTATTTCAAAAGAGGAACAGAACAGTTCATCTTTGCTAGAAGAAAACAAAGTCCACACAGATTTGGTAATAACCAAACCAATGTCAAAATCTCCAGAAAGATTAAGAAAAAATATAGAAGGATTATCAGAAGACACTGATTATGAAGATGATGAAGTCACAAAAAAGAGAAAGGATATCAAGAAGGACACAACAGATAAATCTTCAAAGCCACAAGTGAAACGTGGTAAAAGAAGGTATTGCAACACCGAAGAGTGTTTAAAAACTGGATCACCCGGGAAAAAGGAAGAGAAGGCCAAGAACAGAGAGCCACTTTGCATAGAAAACAGTAGCAACAGCTCTTCCGATGACGATGAAGAAAAGTCAAAAGCAAAGGTGACACCAACTAAGAAATACAATGGTTTGGAGGAAAAAAGAAAATCTCTACGGACAACTGGTTTCTATTCTGGATTTTCAGAAGTAGCAGAAAAAAGGATCAAACTTTTAAATAACTCTGATGAAAGACTCCAGAACAGCAGAGCTAAAGATCGAAAAGATGTCTGGTCAAGTATTCAGGGACAGTGGCCTAAGAAAACACTGAAGGAACTTTTTTCAGACTCTGATACTGAGGCTGCAGCCTCCCCACCCCATCCTGCCCCAGAGGAGGGGACAGCAGAGGAGTCACTACAGACTGTAGCTGAAGAGGAAAGTTGTTCACTCAGTGCAGAGCTAGAAAAACCACTGCCAGTCAATGTTGATAGTAAACCCACTGACGAAAAAATAGTAGAGATCAATGATAGAAAAGCAGAGTTTCCAAGTAGCGGCAGTAATTCAGTGCTAAATACCCCACCTACTACACCCGAATCCCCTTCATCAGTCACTGTAACGGAAGCCAGTAGGCAGCAGTCTTGTGTAACAGTGTCAGAACCACTGGCTCCAAACCAAGAAGAGGTTCGAAGTATCAAGAGCGAAACCGATAGCACAATTGAGGTGGATAGTGTTGCAGGAGAGCTCCAAGACCTCCAGTCTGAAGGAAATAGCTCACCAGCAGGCTTTGATGCAAGTGTGAGCTCCAGCAGTAGTAACCAGCCAGAACCAGAGCATCCTGAAAAAGGTGAGGAGGGAAAAATGTATATTAACGTATTTTAGGATTTCCCCTCTGAAAGTTTCAGTGGTTTTAGTTATCGCTTGTCATAACATGAAGTTTTTAAGTGATGTATTTGTGTGAACATGGTAAAAATGGAGATTTGAAAGGTAATTTGAATAATGAATAGTGGAATGCATTAAGAGCTTGATAAGGCTTTACTGCCTTTTGCTTGAGCTGTCCATGATGTTTCCTTATGGACCAAAACACATGCTAGAAATTGCACCCAGGCCCAAATCCAAATCTGTTTGAAAATTCATTATATACACTAGTTGACTATATGGCATGAGCGGCTTAAATATATTTCTGTAACATTGTTTTTGCAATTGTAATGTGCAGTTTCTCACAAACATTTTGATTTATTGACAGACCCCTCCACCCTTAACCAAATACTGTATGTAGGGGTTTGGAGCAACCAACTGTCCAGGCACTGCTTTCCTCAGACAACCGTGTCAAACTGATTTTCAAGCCTGACTAACTTGTGTGAGTTTGTAAAGGAATTTGATGCTTTTTTAGATGCATAGCTTCCAAATTGAAGGACCAGTGTGTATGTTAATAACCTAAAGTAATACTTTTTTGATTTTCCGTGAAGTTGTTAAAAGTGGAAATTCAAATTATTACTTTCCAAAAGTATTAGTGCCTTTGATGGTGCCATTGCTGTACCTCTGTCATCATCTGTCCTATAAACCACTTTGTTCAGGGATCTTTAAATCAGCATACTGATACTTGACATTGAAACATACTTTCCATTATAAAGATAGAGCACTAGGGTATGTATTTTATTTAATATCATATTTTAGTGTGCTAGCTTTAGATTTTTAGCAGAGTTTAAAGAGATGTGGTCTAGATCAGATGAGTTAATTTAAAGTTTTCTCACAAATCTTGACTTAAAACATTTCTCTTTTAAATAAAAAATATAGTTGCAATTAAATTGGGATGGTCTTTGGTTTTCTCACATTCACAAGTACAGCTACTATGATTATATTTGAGTGCAACACTGTGTCATGGAACTGAATTACCCAGATGATGAATACAGTAATCTTCAAAATGAAAGAACCCTCCAGTCTTAAATGCAGCTGATAAAAACCCCATAAAATCAATAAAATGAAACAATCCTTTATCACAGAAGATTAGGTAGGCTTTTAACAATAATATTTTATTATAATTCTTAAGAGCTTGTATCTTCACCATGTTCCTCATATCTGAAGAAAGATTAAAATTGACCAAAAAGGCATGGTGCTATCTTGTCTGTGATAAGCCAAGCCAACACTGCCCTTTTGAATCCAATCGTGTCTAGATTTGAGAGCTACTCCCAAATATAGGGTAAGAGAGACCATTTGCTTTATTAAATCAAAGAAATTATCCTATAATATTTCTGGAATGTGTATTTTTTGAGAAATAAATTTTTAAGACCTTATGTTAGTAAATTTGTCTACTATGAAAATTGTCTACTATGAAATGTTAAGAGATTCCCTATTATAATAAAAGTAAAAATGTTAAGTTTTACTGTTTAGATTTAGTTTTTTTCTTCTAGTTTACCACTACATGAAGATTTTTATTTTATTTCTTAGTATTTGACATCTTTAGAATTAAACTCTCAGAGAGCTCTGGAAAATTATTTTTAAGATTCTGCTTCATTGTGGTCAATATCTAAGTCACCTCTTTATGTTTCACTCCAATTGTTTATGTTAAAATAGCCTTATGAAAAATTACAAAGAAATAAGGTAATGTCTGACCCATTAAAAAAGAAAATGCTATAGAGAGTTAATACCCAGTTCTCTTTTTTGCCAAGGAAGCCATGTTTTGTATATGGAATGTTGACTTTTACTATTGGTAACAGGAGCAAGAAACTTTTTTTTCTAGCAAATATGGCATAATTTTATCATAATATTAATTTACATAATGTGTTGTAGTGTCTGACATTGGAATGGAATGAAGATAGTTTTGTTACTGTCTGGGGAAAAAAAGCTTATTTCTTACTAGAAAAATATAGAAACATAGCAGATGCTAAGGACCAAATGAATGGTATAGAAAAATACTACAGTTTATAGAGCAGCAATTAATCAGTGAAGCCTGGAGCATCAGGAAAGATGTAAGACTTAGGCTAGTCCTTGAAGAGAAGGAAGACTTGTTTGGGGGATAATTTCCAAGATCATGAGACATTTCTTAGAGCTATTATGCTGGATTTATAAATGGTGTACATGTTAACCAGTGCTCAGGGAGCTAAGTTATTCTTGAAATAAATTGGTAAAAAAAGAACAACAACAACAAAAAAGAGTGAATTACCACTAAAATTTATCCCCTTGATATTGTTAAATCATTTCAAATTATATTAATATTACTGGACATATCATTAACATTTTAACCTGTCATTAAATCTTAATAATTTTGTTTTTATTGAAATTTAACACATTTCAGTTTTTATTTTCAGCATATACTTATTTTTGGGTTATTAGACTCAAACTATTACTACCATTTCAGTTTATATCTAACTTTTCTGATGAGGATGTGCATACTTCACTTTTTAAAAAATCCTAACTTTTATTATATGTAAGAATTCCTTTTCCTAATGACAGTTTATTAAAAATTTATAGTAATTCTTGTGATGATTTATAAGTCTCATGAACATGTAGTTTCGGAGTTGTTCTGTGCTTTTCAAATATGGAATTAATTTATACCTAGGAAATGTTTGATTTTATTTTGTGTTACTTAATTTCTTTCCCATCATAGCCTGTACAGGTCAGAAAAGAGTGAAAGATGCTCAGGGAGGTGGAAGTTCATCCAAAAAGCAGAAAAGAAGCCATAAAGCAGCAGTGGTAAACAACAAAAAGAAGGGAAAAGGCAGTAAGTGTGAAACCTCTAATTTTCAAAATATAAAAATAATAGCTGGTATATTTTTTCCTCCTTAAGAAAAAGTGTATTCAGGATATGGGATAGTACAATACAGATTCTATGAGGCTACCTGTTTTAAAAGAATAGTCACAGCAGATTTTTTATCCTAAGTAAATTCTAGGAGTAAGCACGTTGGTCTTTTTCAGCAGTGGTATTGATTACTGATGAATGATCAGGTAATCTATTTTAAAAATAATGTCCAGCATAGTATAAAATCACTGTCTTTGTTACCTTTATATCCCACAGTTCTTTCCACTTAGTATTACTTGTATCACATAATGTGAAAATGCTTCAGTTATATGTTATTTTTATTGCGATGAAATTGCTTAATAATTCTTCAAGGCCAAGTCAGCATAGAAGTAAAGAATCAAGATAGCTTTTGAGCTATAATTCCAACAGTGCCAGTCTGTGACATTTATCTTTGGTACCCTAAACTACGTGACCTGAGAACAGCTTAGCAAATGATACTTTTTGCTAAGTATGCTCCAACCAAAGACTTACTTTTAACAATGACTCTGCATCAGGCTACAGAGAATATATATATAATATTATATTTCTTCTGAGGGCTACACATTTTATCTCTCTTTTGTAGACAAAGTAAGAAGCAGAAAATATGTAAAGAATTTTTTTTCAGGTTCCCCACACTGACCTCCTGCTGCTCTTCCAGGAGACTCCTGCCACCTCCACTGCCTGACCTTTGCTAGCAGCCGGCTTGGCTGCACTTCAGTGCAGAAAAGGGTTATTCGGCCAGCTCCCCGAGGTTCTGCTGAGCCCATATGACTTCCAGGCGGTGAATATGGCGTCCCTGGGGCCCCGGGCGGCTGTGCTCAGCAAGGCCATGAAAGCCAGGCTGAAGCCAGCCACTGCGCAGAGTGGGGCCGAGCCTTGGGTGTCTTAGCTAGGACTTGCCAGGGGGTTCAGAGCAGCAGTGGGGGAGCTGGGAGGGGATTTGTGTGAGATATGTGTAAAAGTGTGATGGCGTTTCTTTATTTCCAAAACACCACAGTGGGGGGAGTTGCTATTATTACCTTAACTATTTGGAATGCTAGGATTTAAGAGCCTGGCTTTTTTTTTTTTTTTTTTTTTTTTTTTTGGTGGCTGTTATTTAATGAAGAATCAATAAACATTTGCCAAACTAAATCGGTCATCAATTATTTGGTGTAACTGATGGGATATTTAAAGTGTTTTTTTTTCCTTACACTGTTATGTTTTTGACTTCAAGGCTTTAGGAAAAATGACATTTCCGAAAAGGACTCATCTCAATGAGTCAGTATTTCCATATAATATAGAGATATAATAGTGGATTATATCCTCCCATTTTAATTATTGAATTTGTGAGTTAACCATTCTCTGAGAATAAGCTAGTAAAGTGATCTAAAGTAATACTTTTATCTAGAAAGAGCTAATTTAGGCTCAGTGCCCATAGCACGGTAGTTAACCACGCCAGCCACATATACCAAGGGTGCTGGGTTCGAAACCGGCCTGGGACAGCTAAACAACTGAATATGGCGTCCCTGGGGCCCCGGGTGATGAAATTGCTTAATAATTATTAAGCAATGAAAAAATAGCTGAGTGTCGTGGCAGGCGCCTGTAGTCCCATCTACTTGGGAGGCTGAGGCAAGGGAATCACTTAAGCCTAATAATTGGAGGTTGCTGTGAGCTGTGACACCACAGCACTGTCCTAAGGGTGACATAATTAGGCTCTGTCTCAAAAAAAAAAAACAAAAAGAAAGAAAGAAAGAGGTAATCTATGGAAATACTAATCCCATTACCTGTTCACATGGTAAGCTGTGAAGGTTAATTAAATATTTACATTCTAGTATTGAAGTTTAATTAGCAAAATTAGATATTATTACACAGACTTCTGAATTCTTCACAAAATAATATATTTTCTAGTGTGAAACTAATGATTTATTTTAGTCCAGATATGGTATACGAGTTATTCACGAAGAGTTTCATTATTCATGTCAAAATTGAGAGATTCTTATTGAATATGATGATCATTTGTCATTAGAAGTAAGAAGTTTCTGCAGTGAGTCATTTTAAAAGATGTTATGTTCTACTTTATATGTTAATGCAATAGAATAAAAAGCCATTTAAGAGGTCTTTGTATATGTGACAGTCTACCAAGTGTAATGAAAGATTAGCATGAGTGATTTAAAAATATATATGTTATTATTAGCAGTTCAGGTAAGAAGAGATTTTTGTGGGATTTTTCTTTGGGGGATAGGTTCCCTTAAGAAGCTGTTGCATTTGTACGTGATTTTCTATTCTTACAGACAGGTTGTTTTCTGTGGTAATAAATCTAAATGATAAATTTAAAATTATCCACTAAAATCTGTGACCACGTATCATTACATTTTTGTTTATTGATACTTTGTTTTTCTTTCAGCAAATAGTAGTGATAGTGAAGAACTTTCAGCTGGTGAAACTGTAAATAAGAGTCACACAGCCAAATCAGTTTCCAGTGGAGTGAAGTCTCATGGTACCAAACCTCCTGCAAGGACACAGTCTCCAGGAAAATGTGGGAAGAATGGGGACAAGGATCCGGATCTCAAGGAACCCAGCAATCGATTACCGAAAGTTTATAAGTGGAGTTTTCAGATGTGTAAGTGATATATATAGGAAGTTGACAGTTAAGCATAGAACTTTATCCCTCTTGATCCCAGTACTCTGAAAAAGAAGCTATACCAAATTGAAGAGACATGCCAAACACCTGGACTGTATCAGGGGTCCTCAAACTATAGCCTGCGGGCCACATGTGGTGTGTGATTGTATTTGTTCTCATTTTGTTTTTTTATTTTTAAATAAGATATATGCAGTGTGCATAGGAATTTGTTTATAGTTTTTTTTTTTAACTATAGTCCAGCCTTCCAATGGTCTGAGTGATAGTGAACTGGCCCCCTGTTTAAAAAGTTTGAGGACCCCTGAACTATAGATCTTATTTGGGTCCTAAGTTGACAAATTGTTAAAAGAAAAATTTTAAGGCAATTAAGACAAATACCAATACTAACTTGATAGTTCTGATACGTGATACTAGGAATTTACTTTAAAATAATCTGGTGTTAGGGATGAGATGTGGATGAGGTACATATTTGCCATGAGTTGATAATTACTGAGGCTGGATAATGGGTGCATGGACTTCATTATGCTTCCCTCTATACTTCTGTTTATATGAGAAATCACCATAATTTTCTTATCCTTTTTTTTTTTTTTTCTTTTTGTAGAGACAGAGTCTCACTTTACCGCCCTCAGTGGAGTGCCGTGACGTCCCAGGACTCACAGCAACCTCCAGCTCTTGGGCTTCTGTGATTCTCCTGCCTCAGCCTCCCGAGCAGCTGGGACTACAGGCACCCGCCACAACGCCTGGCTATTTTTTGGTTGCAGTTAGGCCAGGGCTGGGTTTGAACCCGCCACCCTCGGTGTTTGGGGCCGGCGCTCTACTCACCGAGCCACAGGCGCCACCCTGTCCTTTCTTTTTTTTTAAAGGCTCAAGTTTCTTACACAGGGAAATATCTCAAATATTCTTAGATTGAAGATTGCTTTAGAGCATTTGGAAATTTTCTTCCAATTAAAAGTCATACACTCTGAGAGCAGAGAGAAAAATTTATCCACAGTCCTGACACTCAAAAAATACATACAATATTGTCTTTCCTGTCTTATTTCTAAGTATGATATTTTTAATGATACACAGTGATTCTATGTATGAACGTGGATACCTTGGCATACATACTGAGTTTATGAGACCTTGAATTCTGTATGTGTTCATCCGTTCAACAAATACTTACTGTGTGCTAGGCATTGTTCCATACTGGGAAGAAAAAAGCTTGGAAAACAAATACTTAATAAGCTTTGGGTTTTTAGTGTATCAGCCTTGACTGCATTCTGCAACCATCCTCTATGTTCTCTTTTATATATTAAATTTCAAACATACATATTAATGAAAGTCTTAAATTCACAGCGGACCTGGAAAATATGACAAGTGCAGAACGCATCACAATTCTTCAAGAAAAACTGCAAGAAATCAGAAAACATTATCTGTCATTAAAATCTGAAGTAGCATCCATTGATCGGAGGAGAAAGCGTTTAAAGAAGAAAGAAAGAGAAAGTAAGTATTTTTACCTTACTTTATTAAAACATAGAGTTTTTGACTCTGTAGTTTAACATGGGTTTACGTCATGGGCAAGTTCTTTAATCTGTCTTATTTTCCTCATCATTAAGTAAAAAAATAATCTTAAGGACCAGATGCAGTGGCTCATGCCTGTAATCCTCGGGAGGCCGAGGTGGGTGGATCGCCTGAGCTCAGGAATTTGAGATTAGCATGAGCAAGAGCGAGACCCCATGGCTCAGCGCCCATAGCACAGTGGTTACGGCATCAGCCACATACATTGAGGCTGGTGGGTTCGAATCTAGCCCGGGCCAGCTAAAACAACAATGGCAACTGCAACAGAAAATAGCTGGACACTGTGGCGGATGCCTGTAGTCCCAGCTGCTTGGGAGGCTTAGGCAAGAGAATTGCTGAAGCCCAAGACTTTGAGGTTGCTATGAGCTGTGATGGCATGGCACTCGACCAAGGGTGACATAACGAGACTCTGTCTCAAAAAGGAAAAAAAAAAGAGTGAGACCCCTGTCTCTAAAAATAGCCAGGCATTGTGGCAGTCACCTGTCATCCCAGCTACTTAGGAGACTGAAGCAAGAGGATCGCTCGAGCTCAAGAGTTAGAGGTTGCTGTGAGCTGTGACACCAAGGCACTCTACCCATGGTAACAAAGTGAGACTCTGTCTTAAAAAAAAAAAAAAATAATAATAATAATGAAATAAAATTTCAAATCATAATGTTCACTTTCATGGAGTTTATAGTTTGCTAGCAAAAATTCTAATAAGATAATTTCATATAGAAAAATGCAGTGTGAAGAAAATAGATTTATGTTAAGGCAGTGACTAGATGAGTTATTGTGGATTACAGATGTTCAGGATACTTTGATTGATACCTGAAAGACAAGAGGAAGTAAGATAACTTAAAATCTGGGGGAAAAGAGTTGTCTTGGTTTGCCAGGGCTACTTTTACAAAATACCGCAGACTGAGTGACTTAAACAACAGAAGTATATTTTCTCTCAGTCTCCTCCGTTTGCTGTGTCCTCATATGGCCTCTGTGGGTGCAGAAAGGAATCTCTGGTGTCTCTTCCTGTAACTACACCAGTCCCTTCAGATTAGGGTGCCATCCATATGACATTACCTCCTTACCTCCAAATATAGTCACATTGGGAATAAAGGTTTCAACATAGAATTTGGAGGGGGTGATACAATTAAGTCCATAACAAGTCCTAGGCAGAGAGAACAGCTTGTGTCCCTAAGCTGGGCTTTCTCAAACTTGGCCCTGTTGATATTTGGGGCTGGATAATTCTTTGCTCTAGGGGGCTATAATTGTGCATTGTAGGAATTCAGCAGCGTCCCTAGCCACTACCCACTAGTGCCAGTAGCACTCCACAGTTGTAACAACCAAAGATGTCTCCAGACACTGCCAAATATCTGGAGGGGGCAAAAATCAGGTTGAGAATTCACTGCTCTAAAGTGGGAATACACCTAGTACTTTTCAGAAAGAAAAGAAAACTGTTGTGGTGTGAAAGTGGTAGAAATATCAGCCAGGTAAGCAGAGGCTGTTTTATGTGGGAGCCTTGTAGGCCAGAATAAGTTGTTCAGATTTTAAGTGAAATGAATAGCTGTTGGAACAAGTTTTTTATAATGTTTTGAAGATTACTGTTGTGTGGCTGGTAGATTCTAGAGGAGCACTGATGTAAGCCATGTCTACTAGGGAGCTCATTGTAGAGGTTCAGGTAGGAGCTGATAGTGACTTGGACCAGGGTGTTTGCAGTAAAGCAGGAGAACAGGTGATGTTGAAATAATGGCACTCCTGATGGATTGGACGTAGTAGATGAAGGAAAGGGAGTGATGATGCCGTCTAGGCTTTTGGCTGGAATAACTAGACATATGACACCATTTTTGGAAATGGGGCAGATGTAGTAAAGACAAGATGTGGGTTTGCTGTGTTAAGTTCTGAAATGCCCATCACACAGCCAAGTGGCAATGTCAGGTAGAAGGGGGGAGATGCAGGTTGATGGCTCAGGAGAAGTCAGGACTAAGGATATAATTTTAAAGTCAGTGGCTTATCTTTGTTCAGCAGGTATTGCAAGTAGGTTTGAAAGCCCTGATAACCTGAGTAGATCACTTGGGAAAGAAATGTGGATTGAAAAGAAAGGTAAAGCTGAGGCAAGCTAGCTTTTAGTAGTAGAGCTGAGGAGAAGACTGAACTAGCAAGGCTTAAGGAGTAGTAGCCCAGAATGAAGAGGAAAGAGGAAAACCAGGAGAGGATGGACCAGGAAAATAAGTGAGCAGCCAGGGAGCAAGCAGCTATATGAAATGTAGGAATCCCTGTTTTGATCTTTCAAGAGCATCTTCAGTGAGCTGTGGGAATAGAATCTGAGTTGAAGCTGGTGGGCATGGAGGAAGAGTAGAAACCTAGAACCTAGGGAGATCTTGAGTTTTACTATGAAGTGGACCAGAACAACAGAACAATACAGGTGGGAGGAGAGAAAAGTCACATGTTGTATGGCTGTGACTTGGCCTTCCCACCCCTCATCTTTTGTCTTTGTTACTGTCCTCTGAAACACTTTCATTTCCTTTTTTTTTGAGATGGTCTCACTTGGTCACCCTTGATAGAGTGCTGTGGTGTCTTAGCTCACAGCAACCTCAAACTCTTGGATTCAAGTGGTCTTGCCTCAGTCTCCCAAGTAGCTGGGACTACAGACGCCTGCTACAACACCCTGCTATTTTGTAGAGATGAGGTCTTTCTCTGGCTGAGGCTGCTTTTGAACCTGTGAGCTCAGGCAATCCACCCACCTCTGCCTCCCAAGTGCTGGGATTTACAGGCATGAGCCACCGCACCCGGACTTATCCAGGCTTTTTGATTTGGGTGAAAGAAGGTCTAAGTTGTAGAGTATTTGAAATCAAATTAAATGTTAACATGCAGAAAGTATATACAGAAACTCTCTGTCAAAGGAAGAGGATACGGGCTTTACGTGTACCATTTTAAAGCAGAAACCATTGTGTTGATCAGCGTGTCAATTATGATCACTTTTGCTAGAGTTCCTCACTCCTCAGTAACCAAAAACTTTTTATATAGGATTTTCTATATAACAACACATCTATTCAGAAACTCCTTCAAAACAGTGTTTTGTACATCTGGTCACCACGAATTCTCTATAATGAATGATTCTGCTAAACAGATGATTTCTCTGGGCAGGTAGCATTAAAAGTTCCTAAAGAATATTAGGTGGGTGCAGTGGCTTAAACCTGTAATCCCAACACTTTGGGAGACTGGGCCAGGAGGATTGTTTCAGGCCAGGAGTTTAAAACTAGCCTGGGCAACATAACGAGACTCTATCCCTACAAAAAATAAAAAAAATTAGTGACATGGTAGACTGCCCCTTTAATCCCAGCTACATGGGAGACTGAGACAGGAGGATCACTTGAGCCCAGGAGGTCAGTGTTGCAGGGAGCTATGATTGTACCATTGCGATCTAGCCTAGGCAACAGAGTGAGAGGCTATCTCAGTATAACAACAAAATGGGGTAGGGCTTATCCTAGTTACCAAGGAAATATAAATTAATAGAACTAAAACCAATGCTAGGAAAACTACAGTGAAATTCATATCTTTCAGAATTGTTGGGAGCATTGGCACAGTTACCTTGGAAAGCATTTTGGCTATATGTTTGGAGGACTAGGTAATTCTTGTTCTGAATAGATCTGAAGGAAAAATACATAGCCACAAAGAAGTTTTTTACACTAATGTTTATTATTAACAGTAGAAATTGTTGAATTGTGTGATTTTGTATGATTAAGTTGATGAAAAATAGACATTTAAAATTGTATTTGTAATGCACAAAAGATTTATTACATTATTATTGATAACAGCAAAAGTCTAGGAATTAAGTTATGGTTTATAAATATAGTTGAATACTAAACTTGGAAAAGAGAAAATTGTTATGTACTAATATGGAAAACCCTCTTAAAATATATTAACTCATCTCGGCACCTGTTGCTCAGTGGCTCGGATGCCAGCCACATACACCAAAGCTGGTGGGTTCAAATCTAGCCCAGGCCTGTCAAACAACAATGACAACTACAACCAAAAAAATACACCCGGGCGTTACGGCAGGTGCCTGTAGTCCCAGATACTTGGGAGGCTGAGGCAAGAGAATCGCTTAAGCCCAGGAGTTTGAGGTTGCTGTGAGCTGTGACTTCAAGGCACTCTACCAAGGGCTACATAGTGACACTCTGTCTCCCAAAAAAATAAATAAATAAATTATATACACACACACACTCTTGTGTGTGTGTGTGTGTGTGTGTATATATATATATTTTTTTTTTTTGACTATATATATATATATATATATATATAGTCAAAAAAATCAAATCAGTACTACGCTATACTTCTACTTGTTTGAAAGTATTGTATCATATTTTAAATTTGTATATCATGTCTAGATTCTAGAGATAAAATTCTGCTAGAACAGAAGTTTCAAAACATTTTTTGTAAAGAGACAAAGTATTTAAGACTGTGGGCTATTTGGTCTCTGTATAAACTATTCAACTCTTCTGTGGTAGGTGTGAAATCTTCCATAGGCAATATGTAAACAAATGGACCTGGCTGTATAGTGAATTTTCTTTACAAAAACAGGTGAACCATACATTTGGTACTAGGACAGTAATTTGCCAGCCTGTTATCTAGAGTTGTAAAGAATACAAAGCAACTAGTAACAGTAGGGAGGAAAGTTGGGGAATTAAGAGTGTCCTGGATGAGAGGGAGATTTACTTTTCTACTTTACACACCTGTACCAAATGAATCTTTTAATGTGCCATGTGTTCTTTAAAAAATACTCTTTTGAACACCGTAACAACGAGAATTTTTCTGAGGAAAATAACGTAACATTTGCTTCATAAACTTAGTGGAGGAGAACGCAGTGGGTCAGCTGTGGACTCTTTCGTTCTAAATTATCCTCATTACTTTTAAACGTATAAGAAAAATCCAAAGAGGATGGAATCTGGAGAGGGAAGAAGATTTTTGGATGGATTACAGAATTTTCCCATGTGATTCAAGGTTCTCTATTGCATTTGTTTCAAGCAGTATATTCTGTATTTCAGTTCCAAGTCTTACACACTGGACACACCGAGTTCCCTCCTTCATCCATGGAGGGTCCTGGCCTGCTGTGTCCCTGTTCACTGTGTTGGGCACTGTTCAGCTCCTTCAGCCACACTCACTCTTCCTTTTTTTACATCACAGTACTGTGAAAAGTGACTGTTTTTGTTGTAAGCTAAATGACTTTGAGGAATACAATAGAATTTTAGTTCAGAGGACTCACGTTTTTTTTTTTTTCCTGTTGGTAGATACACTTTTTATTAAGCTCTGGTTTGGTCTCCCTTTTCCTTAGGTGCTGCTACATCCTCATCCTCTTCTTCACCTTCATCCAGTTCCATAACAGCTGCTGTTATGTTAACTTTAGCTGAACCGTCAATGTCCAGTGCATCACAGAATGGAATGTCAGTTGAGTGCAGGTGACAGCAGGACTTGCTAAAGCACTTTGCACTTAATGGCTGTTGAGGGCCACGTCTTTTTTATACTGCATAGTGGCACAAAAAAAATCAGACAAGCACTATTTTATATTTAAAAATTGTTTCTTGACAAGCTGACTTGGCACTTAAGTGCACTTTTTTTATGAAGAAAAAGTACAATGAACTGCTTTTCCTCAAGCAATAATTGTTTCCAACTTGTCCGGGAATTGTGTGTCTGGTAACTTGAAGGCCTTCCACTGTGGCCACTGGAGGCTTTTCACTGCCTGTAGAGACGATACAGTAAGCATAGTTAGGAGGTGGGCCAGAACATGTTAAGATAACTTACTGTATATGTATTCCCTTGTATTTTGTTAAAGCTGGAACATTTGATATTTTTCCATTTATTTATGAAAAAATATGAACCTATTTTCATTTGTACAAGCTAATTGTTTTTTAAAGCAAGTCACCTTAGGGTGGCTTTAATTGTATAAGTCAAGCACATATAATAAATTCAAAACCTGCAGTTAACAGGATATTAGACATCAATCCTGATAACCAAATATTAAAGATTCTTTAAAAAAGACTGAAAATGTTTACAGGTTGAATTAGGCTAAAAGGTCTTGCAGTGGCTTTTCATGCCCCTTCAAATTGGAATGGAACTACTGTACTTTGCCATTTTTCTATAAATCAGTATTTTTTTTTAATTTTGATATAATACATTGTGTGAAAAAAGAAAATGGCTAATAAACTGTATTAAATCTTAAACAATGTATAAAGATTGTACTTAGCCAGTTCAAAGTGTATATTTATTCATAATGAATTATAACAGTTATATTTTTGTGTTTTTCTTGTAAATGTTTCTTTTCCCTTAAAGACAGATAATTCATTTGTATTGCTTATTTTATATGAGCTACAATAAAAGGACTTCAGGAACAAGTATTAGTATGGTTCAAGATTGTTGATATGAACTCTCTCAAAAGGATGGCTGTTATTTTAAATATAAATAGCTAATTGGGTGGTAGGCCTATAAAATTAAATGCCTTGTATAAAATCCAAAATGAATGCAAAATTGTTTTCACTTGTATTGACTTTATGTTTACGTTGTATGATTCCAATCTCTGTTCTGTTTGGCACTTGTATTTAATTCTTCACCTTTGTAAGACATTTGTATATTGCGGATGTGTTCATTCAAGCTATTTAATACCTGGCACTGTTAATACACAGTACTTTACTGTACAGACTGTTTTACTGTTTTAATTGTAGTTCTGTGTACATTTTTTGGATGGGGCTGGCATGTTTTGTTTTCTGACAATAAGACATGTGAGAATTTCAAAGCGTTTTGTTGTAGATGCTAACGTGTCAGAATCCTTTACATTCAACTTTTCTAAGAAAAGCATTTTCAGTCTTGTAGTGTGTGCTTACAGTAACTAATTTTGTTGAAAATGGTTTCAAGTTACTCAAGTTTGTACAGGACTGTAAAGATTTGTTGACAGCAAAATGTTGAAGAAAAGCTTATAGAATAAAAGCTATAAAGTATATATTAGGATCTGCAAACAGTGAAGAATTATGTAATATATTGTACAAATGTAAGCAAAGGCTCTGAAATAAAATGCCATAGTTTGTGAATCCTCGATTTTGTTTCTAAAATATTTAAGTAATTTTATTTCTGTAGGTGATACTGACTGGAACATGTATACCCAGTATCCATTATCACAAGGGATTAACATAACAAAAGGGATTCCAATTATAAAAATTTAAAGTCCATGAATCAGATAAGAGATTCGTTAGGCATTCTTTTATCTTTGCATAAACTATTTTGCTTGAGTCAGAATATAAATATTATTCTTAGGACTTGGAGGTTCCAAGAAAATCAAAAAATTTTAAACACTTGAAACCATTACTATCAGCTTTCTTTTCTTTTAATGTTATTGGGCCCTTGCTGGTCTCTTATCATTTAGTGCGCTCTACTCTGTTGCAAGTAGGAATCAGCCAGGTACTGTTAAAACAATAGTCAACAGTCTTAGACCACAACCCCAACTAGGCTATTTAATTGGTCTGGGGTGATACCTGATGTTGATCTTTAACTACTGGGTGCACAGGGCGGCACCTGTGGCTTAAAGGAGTAGGGGACCGGCCCCATGTACCAGAGGTGGCGGGTTCAAACCTAGCCCTAACCAAAAACTGCAAAAAAAAAAAAAAAAAAAAACTACTGGGGGCTCAGAAATGAAGAGAAACTCTTTAGCTGAGGTTTGCAGTGATCACAACAACTGTTAGATACGAGGCGTGCTATTTGTTCATTATCATAAAAATGCAATACTTGTAACAGTACAGAAATATGGGTCCTTTTTCATGATTTTTCTAAAGCTTTCTGTTTGTATTTGCAAAATAATGCCTACAGGTGAAGCAAAGGAACATCTTCTTTGAAGGCCTGTAGGCATTGCTTGCAGTCAAAATGTTAAAGATCTCCACTAACCCTAATATTGATAAACCATGCTTTGCCCCATAGTTTTAAAATTAATAATGTAGGTTTTTGGACTTTCCACCCAAAGAAAATCCTTTCTTTAGAACAAAGAAAGAAACTTCTTAAAGGCTTAAAAAGTGCAAGTATGTATTTTTAAAGCATCTTTGGGATTACTATTTATTCCATAGAAATTAGCTTTAACTTTCAAGGGATGAGTTTTCATATCTGGAGAACAGTGCTTCCCCGAAATGAGTTCCTAGAATACAGGTCCCTAGAAATGCTCTGGGAATTTGTTTTTAAATATATTTTGAAAACGCTCTCCATATCACATTTCATTATTACAGACTCAAAGTGTTAGCATATTAAAAACTTAGGGAAAGCCTGTGAGGAGGAGACATCTGGCTTAACGAGGTGACACACAGGCTAGAGTGGAGAGGAAGAGTCATAAAGGCCAGATAGGAAGGATGAGTTTGCAGTGTTCCAGCTACACAGTGATTCGTGGAGTAACGTTAGGAGTGGAGAAGGAACAGGATTGATTGGGAAACACGAAAAAAGAACAGAATTTCTCCATTGGACTGTACAGGACAAAGGCATGAGTTGCATCTCATGCGTGCATGGACATAGGTTTTTGTTATCTTTGTGAGATACCAGGGGATCAATATTATGGGAAATCAAAATAAGGGGCTTAGTAATCTATGCCCAGTGCCAAACAGTTTAATGCTGTCGGTTTTTTCATAACCTATCTGATGGGGGATATAACAGGTCACGTATAGTCCCAGTGAACTTTTGTTAAGAGCTTTCAAAAAGCAAGGCTGTTCCCAAAAGATTGTAAGTCATTCTGTTTTAATAATTTAGTAATCTTAACGTTACCCAGACGTCAATTTAACAAGTATTCTCTAGGCACAGTGTATAGGGATACATCATACAGGGCAAGACATAGCCTTATGTCCTGCCTTTGCATCTAAAGAGACAGTAAATAACATTAACACAAAAATAGATTATAGTTATGATGGGGGCTTAGAAAATGATTATGTCCTTATAGTAAATAGAGAAATTTTCATTTTTAAGACAGTACCTGTACTGGGCCTAAAGGATGGGTACTATTCTGCAGCAGAGGAAAGAGAAGAGAAACTATTGGGGGAGGAATACAAAAGCAGAGGTGGTGAAGAAAAGCTGGTTGAAATGGGTTTGGAAAGTGATGACTTTGGGAGGGCAGGCAAGCGAGACCAACATAGAAAAGTTTTGAATGGGCTCGTCCCCTGTAGCTCAGCAGTTACGGCGCCAGCCACATACACCAGAGTTGGCGAGTTCGAATCCAGCACGGGCCTGCTAAACAATGACAACTACCAAAAAAAGTTGGGCTTTATGGCAGGCACCTGTAGTCCCAGCTACTTGGGAGGCTGAGGCAAGAGAATCGCTTAAGCCCAGGAGCTGGAGGTTGCTGTGAGCTGTGACGCTACAGCACTCAACTCAGGGCAACAGCTTGTCTCAAGAAAAAAAAGTTTTGAATGTCAAGCATTGACTTTTCCTGGTAGAGTAGCAGAGCAGCATTAAAATCTTTACAACTGTATATCCATGTGATTAGTAAAAGCTGTGTGGTCTCCAACCATCTGCTCTTCATTCTGAATGTCAAATTTCAGAAAAGACGTAAGAAGAGTTAAAGAACTCCTGCACACTCTTCATTCCGACTGACATTGGAAATCCTTCCTCCCTTACCCCGGCAGGCAGCCTCATTTCCGGCCAGGCCCCCTCCTTCCTCTTGCGCTATTCAAGTTTTCTATGCTTCTTACATCCCGCGCCCAGCCTGGTTGATTCCTTTTCTGTTTTTCTAAGCCCACACTATCCAGAGCATTTTTTTAAATTCCTATTCATACTTAAGACCTGTGTTATTTTCGGAAGACTTCCTTCCCTTTAAAGACTAGGTTTCTCTGGAACAGGGCAAGGACAGCCAACCCCTGGTAACCAAAGGGCGGCCACGCTCCGGCCGCAATCTCACGCCCCCGCGCGGCCGCCTCCCTACTCGCCCTGCGCGGCCGCGGAGCGGAAGGGGCGTGTCCCGGTAGCGGAAGTAGCGGGAACCCGGAAGTCGTCTCGCGTGTTGCTCCTGCCTCAGAAGCCGTGGGATAAAAATGGGTCTAGCGGGGAAGAACGTACGCAGTAAAAAGAAAAGTGCCGAGCAGGGGTGAGTGGCGCGCGCACATGTAGCTGGGCATGGATGTTGTGCGTTCGCTGCGGCGGGAGACGCGGTGGGGCGTGCCGTGGCTAAGATTTTGGCGTTCCGTTTCTAGAGAGAGCTCAGATGACGGTGTTCGCGGAAATCCGACCGGAGATTATCTGGTTGGACAAGTCGCCAATAGTTTATCCCACGACAAGCTGTCCTCCAGAGGCAACCCAGGTCGCCTGGCGTCCCTCTTCAGCTCGTTTGAGCCTCAGTTTCAACCCGTGTACGTGTCTGTGCCTAAAGTAAGTCACTGGGTTCTGCTCTGAACGACCCTTTAGAACAACTTTACAACCAGCGCCTTACTTCTCAAGTCATGTTCTAAAGGGGCACGGGTGGGATTAATATTAAGTAATCTTTCTTTAGTTGATCTGCCAGTGAGGGAGAGAAGATGCCAATTTAGGTAGAACACTAATTGCTTGAAGTAAAATTTTGTTTTCATTTTATTGTGACAATAAAGGAATCCCAATTAAAATAACTGACTTCAACATCATAATAATAAATGCTGAGATTTAATTGTGACAAGTCTTATTTTATCTTGGGGTGAAATTTTTTAAAAGATGAGATTTCAAACATAACTTCAAACCTTTGAAAGGACACAGTTAGAAAAAGGAAGCCGGATGAGGAGGAAGAAAGTATATCTCAAATTCAAAGGCCACTTTTGCAAGAACCTGCAAAAAAAAAGAAAGTGCAGAAGAAACACTCTGATACAGACAAAAAGTTGGCATACAGGTTGGTGAAATTCTGTCTTATTTGATCTTAAATAAATTAGGTGGTAAAGAAATTGAAATTTTTGTCTTTTTTTTTTTTTTCATTTTATGTTACTTTCTCTTTTTTTTTTGAGACAGTTTCAACCTGTCACCCTGAGTAGAGTGCCAAGTGGTGTCATAGCTCACAGCAACCTCCAACTTGGGCTCAGGCTGTCCTCTTGCCTCAGTTTTTCTATTTTTAGTAGAGATGGAGTCTTGCTTTTGCTCAGGCTGGTGTCAAACTCCTGAACTGAAGCTATCCACCCACTCAAGAGCGGAAGTTATTCATCCTCCTCCAGAGCGCTAGGATTACAGACATGAGCCACAGCACCTGGTCCTCATTGTATATTTCTAAACTTGTTTCTTTCAAAAGTTTTACTATGGAAAATCTCATACAGAAATTGAAAAGGATAAAGAACCCAGTGTACCCGGCATCAACAATTATTAATATCTGGCCAATCTTGTTTATGTTTAGTCAAAACTCTTTATTATTTGGAAGCAAATTTAAGACTTAATGTTTCATCTATAAATATTTCATCGTGTGTATAAAAAGTGAATTTGGTTTTCTTTTATCTTTTTCTTTTTTCCTAAGACAGAGTCTTATTATGTCGCCCTCAGTAGAGTGCTGTTGTGTCACAGCTCACAGCAACCTCAAACTATTAGGCATAAGCGATTCTCTTGCCTCAGCCTCCCAACTAGCTGGGACTACAGGTGCCAGCCACAACGCCTGGCTATTTTTTGGTTGCAGTTGTCGTTGTTTAGCAGGCCCGGGCGGGCTTGAACCTGCCCAACTCAGTGCATGTGGCCGGAACCATACCCACTGAGCTATGGGTGCCAAGCCTGAATTTGATTTTCTTAAACTTAGTCTAAGGCAAATTTTCTCTCATTAAATTTTAAATTATTTGAATGTGTATTTAAATCAGGGTCCAAT
The DNA here is from genome assembly GCA_963574355.1 of Loris lydekkerianus. Lineage (NCBI taxonomy): Eukaryota > Metazoa > Chordata > Mammalia > Primates > Lorisidae > Loris > Loris lydekkerianus. The sequence goes on along the minus strand of CAUYPK010162937.1, from coordinate 24,856 downwards.
ACAGTGGTACCATCTCATGGTCATAGGTAAATTTCCTTATTCTTCTCTTGTGACTCTCTTCAAGCTCCTATTTCTTTTCCCTTTTCTGTCACCTCTTTGAGCTGAGGACGTGTTCACCTAGAGGACATGTTCACCTATTCTGAGAGGTATTAATCACTAACAGTAGTGAACTACTTCTGCTTTTTGTGCTATTTAAACTTACTGTATCTACGCATAGCCTTACTATCTTCTTCCTCTTTCAGAGAAAGGTGTTTTCCTTCTTGTCCAACATTAACTCAGCCACCTGTGTGCTGTGTATACCTGTTCTGCTCTTTAGGGATTGTGTCATCAAATCCATCCATTTACTCATTCCTGTGTCTTTGATCTTTCTACCATATTAACATGCTCAAGATTCTCATCTTTAAAAAAGATAAACAAACCTGTCTACAGATGAATGTCTCTGCTGCCGTTCCCTTAATCCTGCCTTTCATAGTCAAGCTTTTAGGAAAAGTAGTCTCTTCTTACACTCTTCTCTACACATTTGCATTCGGGGGTGGTTGGTGTTTTGTTTTTTCTTTTTGCTCACCCCAAACCAGTGCTCAGTGAGGCCATTGTAACTGTTGCCATATATGCTGTATTTAATGGGTAATACCCTTTGTCTTGTGAATTGTCCCTGTTACATTTCAAATGACTGCTTTTCTTATGAAGCTACTGAGATCTCTGAGAGCAATCTCCTTTTTTTTCCTTTCTTCATTTTTTTTGCAGTTTTTGGCTGGGGCTGGGTTTGAACTCACCACCTCTGGCATATGGGCCAGTGCTCTATTCCTTTGAGCCACAGGCACCGCCCTCTTCTTTTTATTTTTAAGACAGTGTCAGGTTTTGTTGCCCAAGCTAGCCTTGAATTCCTGGGCTCAAGTTATCCTCCTGCCTCAGCCTCCCATTCCCTGGGACTAGGGTGTGTGCCACTCTGTCTGACTATGTTCTCCTTCTAGATTTTGATGCTCAGAACTTACCTTTGTGCACTGATACTTTATGCTGTATTTGCCATTTCAGAATTTACTTTTTTTTTTTTTTTTTTTGAGACAGAGCCTCAAGCTGTCACCCTGGGTAGGTACCATGGCATCCCAGCTCATAACAACCTCCAACTCCTGGGCTCAAGCGAGTCTCCCATCTCTGCCTCCCAAGTAGCTGGGACTACAGGCGCCTGCCACTACGCCCGGTTATTTTTTGGTTGCAGCTGTCAGGCTGGATTTGAACCTGCCAGCTCAGGGCAGGTATGTGGCTGGCGCCTTAGTTGCTTGAGCCACAGGCGCCAAGCCTCAGAATTTACTTTTGATAAGCAGTCCTTTAAATATTATAGAACCATTATAAGTAGGAATTTGGTTTTTCCCATTGGCCAGATTGCTTTTACAAAGTAAGTATTTTGCAGGCATATTAATATTTTTAGACTCCCGGGGAGTATAAACTTTAGTGACCCTAAAGTTCTAGAGCAGAGAGTGAAATTTGGCATTGATAGAGAGTAAAAACTTATTAATTTTAATTTTTAATTTCAGCTTTCTTGTTCATTCTTCTTCGTTTGAAGTGTTTGTTTTTTTTTAATGTTCTTCCTCTGGTGATTTTCTTTCCCATTGCCTCCTCAGTAGCTGGGATTACAGACGCCCACCACAACGTCCAGCTGTTTTTGATGTTAGTAGAGATGGGGTCTTACTCTGGCTCACTGCTGCTCATACTGGTCTCGAACCTCTGAGCTCAGGCAATGCACCCACCTCAGCCTCCCACAGTGCGGGGACTACAGGCATGAGCCACCAGGCCCGGCCTCTTGAAAGTTTTAAATAAACTGGTTTTCATGTGGATGAACTCTTGTTGCTGCTTCTAAAACGTGCTTTAGCATGTGTTTAAAAATTGAGCTTAACTTTTTCTTTTTTAGATAAAAGAGTCTTTATCACCTTCAGTAAAGTGCTGTGAATCACAGCTCACAGCAACCTCTAGCTCTTGGGCTTAGGTGATTCTCTTGCCTCAGCCTCCCGAGTAGCTGGAACTTCAGGCACTCGCCACAATGCCTGGCTATTTTTTTGTTGCAGTTTGGCTAGGGCCGGGTTCAAACCCACCACCCTTGGTATATGGGGCTGTTGACCTACTCACTGAGCCACAGTTCTGAGCTTAAATTTTTTTTTAGCTCTTTGAGTTACAGATTTGTTTTCTAACGATAATGGTTATTGGCTCAGTGCCTGTAGCTCAAGCAGCTAAGGCACTAGCCACATACACCAGATCTGGCAGGTTCAAATCCAACCTGGGCCTGCCAAACAAAAATGACAACTACAACCAAAAAATAGCCAGGCGTTGTGGTACGTGCCTGTAGTCCTAGCTACTTGGGAGGCCAAGGCAAGAGAATTGCTTAAACCCAGGAGCCGGAGGTTGCTGTGAGCTATGATGCCATGGTACTCTACCCAGGGCAACAGCTTAAGGCTCTGTATCAAAATAAAATAGAATAGAGTAGAGTAGAGTAGAGTAGAGTAGAATAAAAAAATAAAATAAAATAAGTTACTTTCTCCATAATGTTGCTTTAAAAATTTCAGTATGGTTGTGAATGGTAAGTTTATATTTAGAAAAAGCCATAGCCAGGTGTTGTGGCAAGTTCCTGTTAGTCCCAGTTACAAGGGAGGCTGAGGCAAGAGAATTGCTTAATCCTAAGAATTTGAGGTTGCTGTGAGCTGTTACATCATGGCACTCTACCCAGGTGACACAGTGTGACTTTGTCTCAAAAAAAAAAAAAAAAGGAAAAGCTGGAAGTCTTTGGGTAATATGTCTAATCATGAAGTTAGGACTGTGCTTTGTCAAACACTAGACCTGCCTTCTGTGACTTCTATTCCTTGTTTTCTTTTGGTTTTGCCTTAAAAAGGGAAAGTGCTCTAGCAAATGCTGATTTAGAAGAAGAAATTCGCCAGAAACAAGGGCAGAAAGGAAAAAATTCTCAATCTGGTGTTAAAGTTGCAGATAGGAAAGTACTTGATGTAGACGACACAGTTGTAAGTCAAAGAAAGAAAATTCAGATTAACGAAGAAGAAGAGAGATTAAAGAATGAGAGAACTGTGTTTGTTGGCAATTTGCCCGTCAACTGTAATAAAAAGGTGAGTTTCTCTTGTAAAAGTTCAAAGAAATTAATAAATTTGTTTATCTTTCTTTTGTTGTACAAGCACATAATAAGTCATTGATAAAACTTCATTGTAGGCTGGGCGTGGTGGTTCATGCCTGTAAACCAAGCAATCTGGGAGGCTGAAGTGGGTGGATTGCCTGAGCTCACAGATTGGAAACATCCTGAGGAAGATCGAGACCTCGTCTCTAAAAATAGCCAGGCATTGTGGCAGGCCCTTGTAGTCCCAGCTACGTGGGAGGCTGAGGCAAGAGAATCACTTAAGCCCAAGAGTTTGAGGTTGCTGTGAGCTATGATGCTATGGCACTCTACCAAGAGCAACAAAATGAGACTTTGTCTCAAAATAAAGTAAATTAAAACCTCATTGTAGGCGGTGTCCGTAGCTCAGTGGGTAGGGCACCAGCCACATACACCAACGCTGGCAGGTTAGAACCTGGCCTGGGCCAGCTAAACAATGACTACTGTAACCAAAAAAAAAAAAAAAAAAAAAAGCCGGCGTGCGGCAGGTGGCTCTAGTCCCAGCTACTTGGGAGGCTGAGTCAGGAGAATCGCTGATGTCCAAGAGTTTGAGGTTGCTGTGAGCTATGACGCCATAGCACTCTACTGAGGGCAACATAGTGAAACCCTGTCTCCAAAAAAAAAGAAAAAAAATTGTAAATGACTACCTAAATATTTCCACTCTAGATGGCTTCCATTCCTGTAGTCACTGCCCTAATTCAAGCCTTTGTAGATGATATTTGAACTATTGCCGTGACCTGCCTGGCTTTTTTCTTTTAGCCTTACCTCCTACTGTAGGCCACTAGATTGTAAGCTCCTGTGTTGAGGGATAATTCCCTCTTCACCGCTATCCTCAACACCTGAAATGGTGCCCAGTAAATATTTGTTGGGTAAAAGAGTGGATACATCCTCAGGTTCTACTTCCATAAAAACAAAACAGTATAAAAACTTGCTCATTTTTCCATTTTCACTTAGGCATTTGCCTCCCAGCATCTGATTTGTGGTTATTTTTTAGAATGGAACATGTTTTACTTTGTAACATAGTTTTGGTCATTGATCCTATTACATTATAAGGAGCTCAAAGGAAATGAGTAGTTGTACAGTGCTTCACACAAATACCAACCTTTCAGTAGATTATTTTTTAAGATAGAACAGGTTGTAGAAATTACTGTCCTCTTGCGTGGATTACTTGAGGCCAGAAGCTCCAGGTTATAGAGTACCATGATTTCGCCTGCAAACAGCCATGGAACACAATAAGACCCTGTGTCTTAAAAGAGAGGAAATTATTGTGCTACCTATAGAACATACACATCCTGAGCCAGTCCTGAGAATAATGCATAAAACTTGCCCACAAATATTTTCTTTAAGCTAGTGGTCTTAATTAGAGCTGGAAAATTTCTCATAGTGATGTAAGCATTCTTAATTTCTGTTTTAAGCCAATGTGGTAAGATGAGTGAATCTATGGAAGCTATGAGTCAAATCTTAATTTACATGTGGTAAGATTATAACAAATTGAAGGAAAAACATTATGTATCTGATGAATCCTAATAAGAATTTGAATTGTATTTTCTTTGTATATATGACTATTCAGTTGGATGAGTAAATTCTTTTTTTTTTGTAATGTTTTTTAAAATAAAAACTGTCAGGAAAGGATTATCAGACAATTTTCCTAATTTTTTTTTGTAAGTCTTGGTATTCTGAAAGTGAGCTTACACATATATGTATTTTTTTATTTCAGAAGCTGAAATCATTTTTTAAAGAGTATGGACAAATAGAAACTGTACGGTTTCGTTCTGTGGTATGTTTTCTCTCCTCTTACAATTGCATAATATTAATGTATTGCATTTACAACAAAGTGACTATCATCAACAATAGTTAGGATATACTTTAAACTAACTGAAAAAAGAGAATTGGGATGTTCCTAACACAAAGAAATTATAAATGCCTGAAGGGATGTATCCTCCAATTACTTTTATTTGATGAATTCATATGGCACGGTGGCTCATGCCTGTAATCCTAGCATTTGGGAGGCCGAAGCAGGTGAATTGCCTGAGCTCAGGTTGGAGACCAGCCTGAGCCAGAGTGAGACTTTGTCTCTAAAAGTACCTGAGCATTGTGGCGGGCACCTGTAGTCCCAGCTACTTGGGAGGCTGAGGCAAGTGAATAGCTTGAGCCCAAGAATTTGAGGGTGTTGTGAGCTATGATGCCATAGCACTCTAGTGAGGGTTAGAAAGTATGAATCTGTCTCAAAAAAAAAAAAAAAAATCACATGTACCCCATAAAGATATATGAATGTTATGTACTCGTAGTAATTAAAAATAAAAAGTTTAAAAATGTATTGCATTTATATCAGACTTACTAACTTCCTAGCATTAGTGAGATAGAGGAGCACTTGACCTTTAAAATGAACAAGTTCAAATGGAACCCAAGAATGGAGTCACTTTTAGTTGCTAGACTTCGTTAAATATTTTAGTGAGTTTATCTAATAAAATGATATCCTTGTTACTAAAGTGAGCAGTGAATTTTGGAGTATAGATGGGTGATTTTTATTTGCCCTGTGAATGGAGTAGACTACATTAATACTTACTGAATCGGCCAGGCAGGATGGTTGACGCCTGTAGTCCTAGCACTCTGGGAGGTCCAGGTGGGTGGATCGTTTGAGTCACAAGTTTGAGATCAGCCTGAGCAAAAGTGAGAATCTGTCTATACTAAAAATGAAAAACTAAAGCAAGAAGATTGTCTAAGCCCAAGAATTTGACGTTGCTGTGAGCTATGACATTACAGCACTCTACCAAGGTTGACAAAGTAAAACTCTATCTCAAAAAAAAAAAATATCTTTACTTGGAGCATTCTGGAAGAGCATTTCTGGCATTCTCCTCATATCTTGTTGTGTGCATGTGGTGTGGGATTTGGTGTGATTGCTGCAAACCGTGCTTCTGTGCACAGAGGAAGTATTTTTTAAGTCAACATAATGTTAAAACTTTATAGAAGGGAGTGGTATCTCATTTACCTGTTGAGCACTCTGAGCCAGTTAGAGCCATTCTCTGGGGCAGGAAGTGAGCATCGTTTGTATTTGGTGTTCTCATGTGTAATTTTTTTTTTTAATTGGGTAGTTGACATACCATAGTGTATATCCTTTCACACTGTTTTTTTACACAATGAATGTATATTTTAATATAGGAAATGTTTGTTCCTCGTGTTTTATTTGCTGTTTTTCATGTGAATCTTCAGGATGGGGCTCTCAAACATGCTACTTACTGGCTTTGGGGGCTGGATGATTCATTGTTGTTGGAGACCGCTCTGTACATTATAGGATGTTTAGCAGCATCCAGGACCTTTACTCACTAGATGCTGGTAGCACCTCCCACTGCACCCCATTTCTAACAACTACAGGTATCTTCAGGGATTGCCAAATGTTGCAGAGGGCAAAACTGTCCACTGCTAAAAGTAGACATTTCCCGAGGTTTTGACAGGTCCCCATAATTCCTGTCACTGTGTGCTTCCCATTTCTGTCACTTGTGTTTAATCTCCTGACTCTCATTTCCCCACATCAGACTCTTGGCTGACACTTTAACTTGAATGTCTTTCCAGTGTCCCAACTTCGGTATGTCCCTGTCCCAACCTATGCTGCCTACTGATTCTGGAGTATTTGTGAAACCCAGGCTTTGTAGTTGCCTTTCACTCTTTTCATCGTCCCACCCAGCCTGTTGTTTGCCACCCCTACCTGCTTTTCAGCTGCTATAATTTCTTCCTAGTATGAATCATTCCTTTCCTTTTCCCGTCCCACCTAAGTTCTCATTACCTCTTGTCAGAAGAGTTGCAGAGACCTGTTGTGGTCCTTGTCTTCAGTCCTCTCCTGACTGCAGTGTATCCCTGCAACTTCATTTCGAAGGCACCTCGGATTCCTGCCCACTCTGTGCCACTCCTGTTAACGTCTCTCACACACACCCTTTGGTTGGCTTGGTGTTATCCTCTCACCTTTGGGTGGTCTGTGATTTGTCTCTATTCCTGGGCTACTGGTATGCTTAATGACCCTGCTGAGCTCTCTGCAGCCCCCATCCTTCATTCTAGTACTTAACTGCATTCTACCAAAATTGTCATTTTGTTTGCTCCCCTACCAAACTATACGCTGTGATTAAAAAAACCTTGCTTTTCTTGGTCACCCTTGTGTCACCAGCACCTGCACATTCACTAAATGTACGTTGAAGCACTTTAATTTAGTTTCACTGTTAGTGACGGTTCCCCACAGGGTGGCCTCCTTACTGGGTTCCATTTGAACTTGTTCATTTTAAAGGTCAAGTGCTCCTTGACGGCCACACACAGGCTGTCTCACTTTGGTCCTTTTGCCAAGTTCCTTTCTTTTGCCTGGAATCCTTCCTGAAGTCCCATTTTATGTATGAAAACTTCTTTTCAGTTTGCCGTTAAAATAGCACCACTTCAAGTCTTTTATGATAGTTTATACCATTAAGTGGAATTTTTCCATCTAAATTCTTCTTATACTCTATTGCCTTTTGTTTTTTGAGACAGAGTCTCACTTTGTCGCCCTCAATAGAGTGCCGTAGTGTCACAGGTCACAGCAACCTCCAACTCTTGGGCTCAAGCGATTCTCTTGCCTCAGCCTCCCAAGTAGTTGGGACTACCGGCGCCCACCACAGCGCCCACCTGTTTTATTTTTGTTGTTGTTGTTTTAGTTGTCGTTTGGCAGGCTGGGGTGGGTTGGAACCCACCAGCTGCCGTGCACATGGCCAGCACCCTAGCCGCTGAGCTACAGGCGGCAAGCCTCTACTGCCTTTTGTTACACACATTCATTGCTATCTCCAGTAACAGGATGCAGATGCCATAGAGCTCGAAGACGGCACCCAATAAGTGTGTTTTTGATGACTATACTCACATGTTCATTTGGAAATTTCTTATGTCTTACACTGTTTTTCCATGTATTTTTTGAGAGTTTGACTATGTTAGTGATTTGAGCCGGACAAACTGAAAAGAGAAGTTCAAATTTCTTAAGTTTCATTGTGTATCAGGTGACTAAGAAAACAGGCTTCCCAGAGGAGATGTGTAATAATTGCCCTGAGATTTGCACTCATACACGTGGATGCTCCTAGATTATGAACTTGCAGGGTCAGTATCTATTCACCTTGATCCTCTGAGTCTGTGTATTGGGCACATTGCTGGCAGTCATAGCTGTTGAATTTCCACTTCTTCCATAATGTTTTCCTTTTTTATCTCATTTACTTCTTCTTGATGACATAAGTTTGTTAATAAACATAACTGCTATACTTTGAGTTCAAGAATTTGTTCCTTTTAAAGAGATTGTACCTCTTAAAACATTTTTCACATCTGTTAAATGAACTGAAATATTCTTATTTCTTAAGCAGTTGATGTGTTACTTTATTTTTTTTATTTTTTTGAGACAGAGTCTCGCTCAGTCACCCTGGGGTTGAATGCCATGGCATCACAGCTCACAGCAACCTCAAACTCTTAGGCTCAAGCCATCCTCTTGCCTTAGCCTTCTGAGTAGCTGGGAGTATGGGCGTGTGCCACAATGCCCACCTATGATTTTAGAGACAAAGGTCTCACTCTTGCTCAGGCTGGTCTCAAACTCCTGAGCTGAAGCGATCTACCCACCTCAGCCTCCCAGAGTGCTAGGATTAGAGGCGTGCGCCACCACGCCCAGCCTGGTTTGTTACTTTAAAGAAAGGTGTATCACATCCAGATCCAAAGTACAAAGTCATCATAATTAATAACTGGCACTCATTTTCCACTGATACGGTGGATGCTTTTCCCAGGCCTCCTCCTGGTGGTTTCTGCAGACCACAGACAATGAATATCTATGTGCTCTTGGAAGCTCTGGCAAAGGCTCAGAACCAAAGGCCAAAGCAGTGGCATCATACCAAGTCCTCGTTTTGTCATGACCTTGTTACCTGGTGTCCCTGTTTTCTCTTAAGGGATGTCTGTGCCTGAAAGGAATTCCCATACTTGCCCAATTAAAGATGCCAATAATTTGGGGGGTTTCTTTTTTGCCAACTAGAATAAATTTTTAGAAATATGGATGAAGTAATATGTCTGCTTATTTTATTTATCAGTTTAGTTAGACATTTAAAATTGTGGAATGTACAATAAAAGTTAAGCATTGTGTTTTTTTCCGTGCTCATTTTATACAACAGTTTTCCTGGGGGGCAGCGCCCAGTGAGTAGGGTGCTGGCCCCATATACCTCAGGTTCGAACGTAGCCCTGGCCCTGGCCAAACTACAACAAAAAATAGCCGGGCATTGTGGCAGGTGCCTGTAGTCCCAGCTACTCAGGAGGCTGAAACAAGAGAACCACTTAAGCCCAAGAGTCTGAGGTTGCTGTGAGCTATGATGCCACAACACTCTATCGAGGGCAACACTGTACAGAGTGAGACTGTCTCTAAAAAAATATATAAGTAAATAAACCAAAATATATAAGTAAATAAACCAATTTTCCTTCCCTTCTCCATGTGTCATCAACATCACTGTCCCCTGCTGATGTTCTCCCCCTTGTCTTGGCAGTTTGAGAGCTCTGTCTCTTTACTTCCTTCTGGATTTTGGGGAGTCACTACCTGTTAAATCAAGGAGGATACTGTCATGGGAAACTTATCCTAACCCGCAAGGCTCCTTTAATGTACTGTTAGGACAGCTGCTTCTGATGTACTTCTGTGTGTTTTTAATCATAACATACCAGAGCTACATATTTAGGCTTCAATTAAAATATAATTAATGTGAAATAATTTCTCAAATATTGAACTTTCTTTAATAGTTTTCTTTTTCTTCTTAAAGATTCCAGCAGAGGGAACTTTATCCAAAAAGTTGGCAGCAATACAGTAAGTTCATAATTAGAGGAAGGGAGTCATCTTAAACTTTCTTCCTTTTTGGTTAAAAATTGAGATCATTTCTTAACAATTTCATACAGTTATATTTTTATAATACAGTATGTTTGTTTCCTTGTGTCTATAGTGGCCTATAAATTAGTCACATTTGTCTTTAAGCCTTAATTGTAGAGTCACAGAAAATATTGTGAAATAATTTACTAGAAAATGTGCCATGAGAAATTTTAAGAATGCTTAAAATTAAAAAGAGAATAAGGAAGTTTTATGGCCAAATGGTCTAGTACAAATCATAAATACTACATTTCTTAAGTTCTTTTGTTTTTCTTTTTTTTTTCCTTTTTTTTTTTTTTTTGAGACAGTCTCAAGCTGTTCCCCTAGATAAAGTACTGAGTGTTGTTTTGTTTTGTTTTTTCTGAGACAAGAGTCTTATTCTGTCACCCTGGGTAGAATACTGTGGCATCACAGCTCACAGTAACCTCAAACTCTTGGGTTCAAGCGATCCTCTTGCCTTAGCCTCCTGAGTAGCTAGGACTACAGGCACCTGCCACACATCTGGCTAATTTTTTTTATTTTTAGTAGAAATAGGGTCTCAATTTTGCTCTAGCTGATCTCATACTAATGAGCTCAAGGGATCCTCCTGCCTTGGCCTCTCAGAGTGCTAGGATTACAGGTGTGAGCCACCATGCCTGGCCTGATGCCCAGCATCTTTTTTTTCTTTTCTTTTTTTTTTTTTTTTTTGAGACAAGAGTCTCAAGTTGTTGCCCTGGGTAGAGTGCCATGGCGTCACAGCTCACAGCAACCTCAAACTCATGGGCTTAAGCGATTCTCTTGACTCACCCTCCTAAGTAGCTGGGACTACAGGCGCCCACCACAGCGCCCGGCTATTTTTTTGTTCTTGTTGCAGTTGCATTGTTGTTTTTAGCTGGCTGAGGCCAGGTTCAAACCCACCCCCCTTGGTGTATGTAGCCAGTGCCCTGCTGACTGAGCTCTGGGTGCCGCCATGCCTACCGTCTTGACCCTGTGCTCAGCCACCACCTGTCTCTCCTTGTAGGGAGGTCCTACAATAGCTTTCAGGCTGCTTGGTTTCCCTAAGACTTTAGCTCTCTGATGGCTACAGGAGAAGTCACAGTGCTGTGGGTTATTTGGTTTCTTCTTACTGTCAAGGGTGGGAGTGATGCTTTTTTTCTGTGTTGTATGTGGAAGCCATACTCTAGCTGTCATTAGTTACTAGTAATTGTTTATCATACTAGGTAAGAGGCAAGCTCCTGCCAAGTAGAGGAGAGTGGAGCCGCATGCTTGCCCTTTTTATTCCCTGTGCCAAGGAGATCTTTTCCCAGAGAGAGTTCAATGCAATTAGTGAGATTTTTTAATAGTCTGGTGTTCCTGGGGGTGCACTTGGATGTGTTGGATTTAGATAGTCTGCAGCAAGGAGTATGGCTTAGGAATCTGCTGGACTTGGCTTCAGCCCTTGGCCAGTAACTTTGTAATTGTGGGTATACATCTATCCTGAGTTTCAGCTTCCTGTGTAAAATCAGAAAAGTAACACCCATGACAGAGATGTGAGATTAAATATGATACATAGGGCGGCCCCTGTGGCTCAGTGGGTAGGGCACCAGCCCCATATACCGAGGGTGGCGGGTTCGAACCCAGCCTGGCCAGCTAAAACAATAATGAGAATTGCGACAAGAAACAGCCAGGTGTTGTGGCAGGCGCCTTTAGTCTCAGCTACTTGGGAGGCTGAGGGAAGAGAATTGCTGAAGTCCAAGAGTTGGAGGTTGCTGTGAGCTGGGAAATCACGGCACTCTTAACGAGGGCAACATAGTGAGAGACTGTGTCTCAAAAAATAGATAAGTAAATAAATAAGATACATAAACTGTCTAGTTCAATGCCTGACCTTACTAATCTAAAGCTATTAAATGGTATAGAACATTGTTACAGAATGCCATGAGCTGTGCTTGGCACTATTTTCCAATACCTGTCTTGATACTCATTTGTGTAGTAACATTTTTGTTACTTCAAAATAATAGGTTGATTTCTTCAGGGAAAGATTATGGTCACTATTAATATCTAAATTACATCACCATTTTGCAAGCCTAGTTTATTAATGGCCTTATCTGTTAAGCAGCACTAGCTGCAGTTGGTTTAAAAAATAGTGAAACCCAGTCATGACATGCCTTCCCTTGTAAGAACACAACACCCACCTACAGTCCTGACAGTGATGAGTACTGGTCAGATCTGAGTCTGATCACACCTTAGGATCTGGCTGCCATTTGCATGAAGGGTGGGGGCAGAGATAAATACTGCACTGTGTTAGGAGCTTGCAGTCAGCAAAAGTGAGGCTGTTGGAAATGTCTGCAAGTCAACAGTGCAAAATTACATATGGGAGATAAAGAGATATGGGAGAACCCTAAGAATTAAATAAGACTCAAAAGGTGTATCAACTCAAAGAATGAACAAGACCAAAATATGATATCCAGGAATAGACACTTGGATGGTAAAACCACATGGATATGCAGGGGAGTGGTTCCTGTAAAAGTTGGGACGATGGTTACCTTTGGATGGAGGGAGGGGCTGCACCTGGGAAGGGCCATGGAGAGAGGCTTCTGGGTGGGCGAGGGTTACAGTGGTATTGAGCTGCCATTAATTCACAAATTCGTATACGATTGTGCATTTTTCTGCATGGGTGTTTTATAGTAAAAAGGAGACTTTGAATTGTCTTTCACGTCTGTTTGTGTGGGTTAGATACAGGGTTTGGCACTGGAGCGTCTTGTGGGCAGTCCCAATTTCTTATAGTGAAGACACCTAAGAGGGTGTGGGTTACATCTCTGCCATTTGTAAGTTGTACGCTAAATTTTGGGTTATTACTAAATATTTATCCAAGGAGACGAGACTTCTCCCGAGCAATTCTTTGCCACATATGTTGACTAAGTAGAAAATGAGCTGAATTTATTTTACTTGCTTTGAAGTTAGCAAATTTTACATTGTGATGCTTTTTTCTTGTTTCTTTGTTTTTTTGTGTGTGTGTAGGCGCAAAATTCATCCTGATCAGAAAAATATTAATGCCTATGTTGTGTTTAAGGACAAAAGTGCTGCTACAAAAGCATTGAAAAGGTAACTTTATCTCTTAAGTGTGAACAGAAATACTGTTATATAAATGTTTGGGGGTATGTTTTTTTTGTTGTTTTTTTTTTTTTTTGCTTTGCTCATTTTTAACAACCATTTCCTTTCGCATTTATAATATAGAAATGGGACTCAAATTGCAGATGGATTTCGTATTCGAGTTGATCTTGCATCTGAGACTTCATCTGTAAGTAGTACTTGATTTGCTTAAAGAACTTAACTAGTACCTTGTAGAGAGAACTACTTCCTTCTGAGCTTTTGCTGGGAAGGGAGTGGAATCAGTAGTGAGAGCATGAAGCAAGCACAGAAGGAAACAGCCTCTGTACTCTGTGGTCACAGATCTGGTGCCAAGGGTAGCACAAGGACTCAGTTGAACATGAACTTCAAACTTAGTCACTCACATCTTCCATTTCAAGTATGTCCCCCACCCACCATCAGATCAGATAATCCCAGGGAGCTAGATTGGAAGGTACGTCAGAGACTATCTGGTCTAGCACCTTAATTCATAGGTGAGGTCTAGAAAGTTCTGTTATTTATTGGACAGTTTTGTTAGTATGTGCTCTGTCGGGCATACTTTTTTTTTTTTTTTTTTTGAGACGGAGTCTCACTATGTTGCCCTCAGTAGAGTGCCGTAGCATCACAGCTCACAGCAACCTCAAACTGTTGGGGTTAAGTGATTCTCTTGCCTGAGCCTCCCAAGTAGCTGAGACTACAGGTGCCCGCCACAATGCCCAGTTATTTTTTCGTCACAGTTGTTTAGTTGGCTTGGGCCGGGTTCGAACCCACCACCCTTGGTATATGGGGCTGTCGTCCTACTCACTGAGCCACAGGCGCCGCCCAGGGCCTAACATTCTTAAAGCATAGTCTCAACTCTCTAGGAGCTGGTAGTGTATGGTGGGGACGAGCTGAGGAACACTTGTGGCCTCCCAAGTAGCTGGGACTACAGGCACCAGCCATAACACCCGGCTGTTTTTTAGAGACAAGGCCTTACTCTTGCTCAGGCCGTCTCAAACTCCTGAGCTCAGACCATCCATCCCACCTCAGCCATGCAGAGTGCTAGGATTGCAGGTGTGAGTCACTGCCAGGCCTGTTTTTGTTAATGAAGTTTTATTGGCACAAACACACCCATTCCTTTCTGTATCATCTGTGGCTGTTTTCCAGCTATAAGGATATAGTTGAGTAGTTGCAACAGATACCACATGGCCTGCAAAGCCTGAACTGTTGACTAACTAGGCCTTTTACAGAAAAAGATTGCAAACTCCCAGTGTAGCAAGCTTTTCCTGAGCGCCACCGCTTGTCATGCCTCATGAATGAAAAGTTGCTCCTGCCTCTGGTGCTCACTCACAGTCTAGCGGGGAAGAAACAGAATCCAAGAGGATAGCTGTGTCCTTAAATCAGCTGTATCACTGGTGACTCATCAGCTATAGGGGACGGGGAAGGGGATAATCTTAGAATGGCTTCCATTTTCTGGTTCAATAAGTAATTTTTATTAACTCTCCTTTGTGTTTCAGAGGGACAAGAGATCAGTGTTTGTGGGGAATCTCCCTTACAGTAAGTTTGCATAAGCAAAGTACGGATAAGGTTATTAAACTCATAACAGGGAAATAAAAACTAAGTTTGCTTTAAGACTGACCTTAGGCTGGGTATGGTGCCTCATACCTGTAATCCCAGAACTGTGGGAGTCTAGGGGCGGTGGCAGGAAGGATTGCTTGAGGCCAGGAGTTCAAGACCAGCCTGGGCAATCCCATCTCTTAAAAAAGACTGATTTTAAAAAGCATGCAATGTAAGGCTGGGCACAGTGGCTTGTGCCTGTAATCCTAGCACTCTGGGAGGCCCAGGAAGGTGGATTGCCTGAGTTCACAAGTTCAAGACCAGCCTGAACCAGAGTAAGACCTCCGTCTCTAAAAATAGCCTGGCGTTGTGGCAGCTACTTGGGAGACTGAGGCAAGAGAATCGCTTAAGCCCAAGAGTTTGAGGTTGCTGTGAGCTGTGACGCCATGGCACTCTACTGAGGGCGATAAAGTAAGACTGTCTCAAAACAACAACAAGAAAAGCATGCAGTATAATGGCATATTTTTGTGGGGCTATGCTTGACTGGCTATAGTATTTAACATTTCCACTTTTCTAAGAAGATACTGATCTTTACTTCCATTTTGGTTGAATTTGATTTTAGAAGTTGAAGAATCTGTTGTTGAGAAACACTTTTTGGATTGTGGGAATATCGTGGCAGTGAGGATCGTGAGAGACCAAGCTACAGGACTTGGCAAAGGGTTTGGCTACGTTCTCTTTGAGGTACGGGAGACTCATGCCTTTGTCTTTTGAAATGTGCTAGGTGGGATTGAAACTGCTGTGTCACCTTTCAGATATAACTGTCATTTCCATACTCAAATTACATCTGAAGAAAACAAATCCCTAAGTTGCCACGATAGAATACTATTGCTAAAATGGCACCTAACCAGAAGATGTCCCAGTTTCTTCTTTCTTCATACTAATGTTTTGGATATCAGATATTAGAGGGATCAAGTCTCCGAATCTTCACCTTTAAAGTGGAGAAAATAATCGATAATTTACTCAGGGAGAAGAAAAATTTAGTTTTTGTACAAAATTGGTTCTATTTAGTTCACCTAATTATTAATCTGTGTTTTATGCCTAACATTAAAATTGTAAGTGAATGTACAATCATCCCTTGGTATCCGTGGGAGATTGGTTCCTTGGATACTAAAATCTGGGGATGCTAAATTCCTGATGTTATATTTGCGCATAACCTATGCATATCCTCTGGTATAGTTTTAAATCATCTCTAGATTACTTAGAGTACCAAATACAAGGTAAATGCCATGTAAATAGTTGTTATAATGTATATTTTTTTTTATTATTTCTATTTTTGATTTTTTTTCTTCCAAGTGTTTTTCATTGCAATAAGTTGAATTCTCAGATGCTAAACCCAGACATGCACAGGGTTAGCTGTACCTGTTATTTGATGGCATTCAGATTTTTTTTCTCTCGGCAATAACCCTCTAATTCATTTCCTTTAAGTTTTTTCCTCTGGTGACTTTTTCGTAAGTGAACATACATCTGTGAACATAAAGTTTTGCAGCCTGCTTTATGTTTTCTATTGTGTAGTATTCCATTGAGTGATGAAATGTATTTCATACTGCTGTTTCCCTAATGTTGGGCATTGGCAGTGTTCTCTAATTTTCCCTTAATAATTAAATTGTAGTAGTTATCTTTTCTTTTCCAAAAGTTGGCCTGAATTTGAATTACTTCTTTAGGCTAAATCCCATTGGGATATTCCTAGCTGAAGGTATGTGTCATTTTTAAGACTCTGGAAAGTATTGCCAGGTAGCTTTTTTAGATAGGTTGTTACAGTCTGTGTTGCCATTATTACTATTTTTCTCCTGTCTTTTTTTTTTGCTTGATAAGCTTGTAAAGTCCTTTAACAGGTATCTTATAAAATGTTCAGGGTTGTTACCATTAATGGTTCTATATTAGAATAAAATAACAATAGCTAGAAGGAAGATATTGAATCTTCCCAACACATAGAGATGGTAAATGTTTGAGATGATGGATAATTACCTTCATCTGATCACTGTGTACCCCATTGAGTATGTGCAGTTATTATAAAAGTAGGTTGGATGTGGTGGCACATGTCTATAATCCCAGCATTTCAGGTAGCTGAGGCAGGAGGATTGCTTGAAGCCAGGAATTCAAAGCCAGCCTATGCAACCTAGTGAGATTCCCCCCCATCTCTACCAAAAAATTTAAAAATTAGCCAGGTGAGCTGGCACAAGCCTATAGTCCCAGCTATTGGGGAGGCTGAGCCAGGAGGATTGCTTTAGGCAAGGAAGTGTGTGTGTGTGTATGTATGTATGTATGTATATATATATATATATATATATATGTATGTATTTAATATTTATGTTAAAAATAAATAACTTTAAAAGAATGAATCAATGGAATTATGTATCTAAATGGAACCCAACGGGATACCTAGTGCAACTTCTCAGAGATTCTAATGGATAGTTCCTGCTTTCAAATCAACTAATACGACAAGGCTTTGACACAAAGACAGCATATGAGTTCATTGGTTTAAAAGACTGTATGGCTGGGTAAGGTAGCTCATGCCTATAATTTTAACAATTTGGGAGGCTGAGGCAGGAGGATCCCATGAGCTCAAGAGTTCGAGACAAGTCTGACCCAGAGCAAGACCTTTTTTTTTTTTTTTTTTTTTAAGATAAGTTTATTAAAGCAAGACCCTTTCTCTACTAAAAATAGAAAAAGTTAGCCTGGCGTTTTTCTGAGTGTCTATAGTCCCAGCTACTCGGGAGACTGAGGCTGTACAATTAACGTACTTGAGCCCAAGAGTTTCAAGGTTGCTGGTACCCAGGGCCAACAAGTGAGACTGTGGGGCCCCCCACCCTCCGAAAAGAAAAGACTGCTCATGACTAAGGAGACCTGATTTTACAATGAAAAGAATGAAGCCTGTGAGATTGTAACTTACCTGAGTATCTGACAAGACGGTTTGAGTGCTCTTTGGGGAAAATCTTGTGAGGAGCATGACAATGAAAATTCACACTTGGCTTCTGATCCTTTTGGGATTGGACCTCCAGGGTGTGGAAATGGGAGGGGATTCTTTGTGCAAGCTTGAAAATCAATCTGAGCCACTGAAGTCACACTTCTACTAATTTCTTTGCAGATGAGTAATTCTTTGAGATGGAAATTAATGAATTTCTTTTTACATTACAGAATACAGATGCTGTTCATCTTGCTCTGAAATTAAACAATTCTGAACTAATGGGAAGAAAACTAAGAGTCATGCGTTGTGTTAATAAAGAAAAGTTAAAGCAACAGTATTCAAATCCAGGTTTGAAGAATGTCCATAAACCTAAGCAAGGACTTAATTTTGCTTCCAAAAATGCAGAAGGACATTCTAAGAGTTTATTTATTGGAGAAAAAGCTGTTATCATGAAAAAGAAGAAGAAAAGACAGAAGAAAAGTGGACAAACTAAGAAACAGAGAAAACTGAAATAGCAATTAAAAGCTGCTTTTAGGCTGGGTGTGGTGGCTCACGCCTGTAATCCTAGCACTCTGGGAGGCCAAGGCGGGTGGATTGCCTGACCTGACAGGTTCAAGGGCAGCCTGAGCCAAAGTGAGAGCAGAGACCCCATCTCTAAAAATAGCTGGGTGTTGCTACTTGGGAGGCTGAGGCAAGGAAATCGCTTCAGCCCGAGAGTTTGAGGTTGTTGTGAGGTAAGTCACCATAGCACTTTACCCAGGGCAACAAAGTAAGAAACTAAAACCTGCTTTTATCCCTTCCAAGTCTTTAGTAAATATATCATTATCTGCTAATAGCTATGTAATGAGTTTTACAGTTTTTTATGAATAGTGTATACAAAATACGGAAATTTCCACATTCTTTATTCACATTGTAGTACTACTTTTGAAACATTGGATACCGTGGGTTATGTATGATTGATTGTGGGCGATGATTTTAGACCTAGGGTGAAAATTTAGAATTTTAATGGTTATCTGTTACTTTAGTGGATGTTAGAAATACATATATAACTAACACTTCTGTTATTTCAAGATTACTACTTGGGATGAGACTAAGCTAAAAAATAAGTAAATTTGCTGGACACAGTGGCTCACGCCTGTAATCCCAGCACTGTGGGAGGCTGAGGAGGGAGAATTGCTTGAGCTCAGGAGTTTGTGACTTGGCTGAGTAAGAGTGAGACCCCAACTCATAAAAAAAATGGAAAAACCCAGCCGGCCGCCACTGCAAGCTCCTCTAATCCCAGTGGCTTCCAGAGACTGAGGCAGCAGGATGCCCACAGCTGGAGCCTGAGGTTGCAGTGAGCTATGATGCCGCTGCACTCTGCTCAGGGCATAGAGTGGGACTCTGTCTCAACAAAAAATAATAATAATAATAATAATGATGATGAGTAAATTTAAAGAAAGAGCAAACAGACTTCAATACTGATTGTACTTAGACCAAATATGCTATTAAAGCGGGAATCCTAATCCAAGGTCTAGTTATAATCCCTAAGAAAAGGTATTGAGAGCTGCTATGTAATCTCCACTCATTTCTTTCTCTTCTGGATTTTTATTTCATCATCAACTTAATAACTAGCCTAAAAAAATACTTAAGTAGTGTCGCTCTGATTTTTTAATTTGTAACCAATGACTAAAATGGTTATCGGTGTCTTTGGCAAATCAGCTATAAAGGATATTTCTCCTTTTCTATTTTTATTTGAAAAATATTCTCCTATATCCAGGCGTTGTGAAGGGCACCTATAGTCCCAGCTACTTGGGAGGCTGAGGCAAGAGAATTGCTTAAGCCCACGAGTTTGAAGTTGCTGTGAGCTATGATGCCATAGCCCTCTACTGAGGCTGACATAGTGAAACTCTGTCTCAAAAAAAAGAAAGAAAAATTTTCTCTCAAGGAAATACGTGATTAGAATGAAAAATCTTCCCAAAATATATTTAAAGCAAACATTTTGTAATAAAACATGGTGATTAAGTCACAGAGATAAAATTCAGCAAGGAGTGGGAGGTTACCCTGACATTGCCTTGGGGTTTAACCTTGTGGTCAGCTGGTGCCCCTCACAGTTCTTATAAACTGGGGTGTTAGGGGATGGGATGAATGATTATTACTGATTGTTTTGAAAATTCTGTCTTGGGACTAGCACAGGTAAATCTAGTGAGTCTTCAGTGAAGCTCTGTAGAGAGCAGAGAGCTATTTTCCTGTATCTGGAAACTGGATATTTCTTTCTTTTTTTTTTTTTTTTTCCTTTTTTCTTTTTTTTGCAGGTTTTGGCCGGGGCCAGGTTTGAACCCGCCACCTCTGGCATATGGAGCCAGTACCCTACTCCTTTGAGCCACAGGCACTGCCCAAGGAAACTGGATATTTCATGCTTAGTATCCCTTCTGGTGCTTAGAACCTTGTTTTTTATAAGTGGGGTTCAGAAAATATTTATTATCTGATTATTCTTGAGTCTTTTTGCATATATTTCAAGTTACATAACGATAGAACATCTGTAGACTCCATAGATGATATGTTTATATGTAATCTGTGTACATAGACTTAATTGAGACTCTCCTATGAAAGGGCAGCTTCTGGGTGGCGCCTGTGGCTCAGTGGGTAAGGTGCTGGCGTTGTGGCGGGTGCCTGTAGTCCTAGCTACTTTGGAGGCTGAGGCAAGAGAATCACTTAAGCTCAAGAGTTGGAGGTTGGTGTGAACTGTGATCCCACAGCACTCTACTAAGAGTGACATAGTGAGACTGTCTCAAAAAAAAAAAGCAGCTTCTTAAAGTATGGCAGATGAAATTACTAAACACTGAAATTTTACTTCACATTTGTCACTATATATGTCTTCTTTAAACATAACGTATGTTACTATAGTATTTGAAAAACATACAATAGCCTGAACAATACTGCAAGACCCTGTCTTTAAAAATTAAAATTAAACTTTTTTAAAAATGTTAAAAAAAAAAATTAAATCAGCTGGCCATGGTGGTACATGCCTCTAGTCTCAGCTACTCAGGAGGCAGGGCTGGAGGTTTTTCTTAGTTTAGGAGTTTGAGGGTACAGTGAGCTATGATGGCTGATTGACAGATCAAGACCCTGCCTTTGTCTCTCAAAAAAAAAAACAAAAACATACATTCAACATAGAAAAGAAGTAGAGTGTGCTTTATTTTTTATTTTATTTTATTTTATTTTATTGCAGTTTTTGGCCAGGGCTGGGTTTGAACCCGCCACCTCTGGCATATGGGGCCAGCGCCCTACCCCTTTGAGCCACAGGCACTGCCCTAGAGTGTGTTTTATTTAAAAAAAATTCCTGTGTACATTTTAGGGCCGGGTGTGGTAGCTTTTGCCTGTAATACCAGCACTTGGGAGGCTGAGGCAGGTGGATTGCCTGAGTTTACAGGACCAGCTTGAGCAAGAAGGAGACCCCCCCATGTCTAAAAATAGCCAGGCGTTGTAATGAGCGATTTTAGTCCCAGCTACTGGGGAGGTTGAGGCAAGAGAATCACCTTGAGCTGGAGAGTTTGAGGTTGCTGTGAGCTATGACACCATGGCATTCTTACCAAGTAAGACTTTCAAAAAAAAAAAAAAAAAAAAAATTACGCCAGAGATACTTTGTATGATTCTTTTGTTACCCAGGAAAATATTGGTATATTGTATCTGCTTACATTTTTCTAGCCATGAGAGTATATATGGGTCATCAAAAGTGGCTAAAATTTGACTTTCAGTTACTCTCCTAAAGAGTTATGACTAGTCGTGAGCATTACTCTTTTTTCTCATAAACACTTTTTCTCTGACTCTGCATTATGAAAATCTGTTTTCTGCTAATGATCCTGAGCTTAAAATGTAAGACCAAAGAATTCTTACTTAGAAGGAGAAGACAGGAATGCTATATATCATCTATTTTGTCCCACCAAAACCCATGGCTAGAGTTGCCCTAAAAGTAGCAACAGGGGAGTTCCCACAAGGGAGTACTCTAAATCTTCCCAGGATGGGGCCAGTTGGAATTCCTGAGCAGCACTAAATACCAGGGTGTTCAGCCCAAAAACTTTACTAGGAGATCTTGCAGAGTGCTGCAGCAATCGTCAAGCCAGACAGCAGGACAAAAGGAGGGTCCTACCTTGGTGTGCAGTGAATGGGTCAGGATACAGTTTAAAGAAGGGATTTAGGATTTTTGTTTGTTTGTTTTTTGTTGTTAGAGTTTGGCCAGGGCCAGGTAGGAACCTGCCACCCTTAGTATATGGGACTGGCGCCCTACTCACTGAGCCACAGGAGCCGCCTGATTTTTTTTTTTTTTTTTTTAAGGGAGACAGGGTCTCACTCTGTCACGAAGTCTGGAGTGCAATGGGGTGATCATAGCTCACTGCAACCTTTACCTCCTGGGCTAAGGGATCCTCCTGCCTCAGCCTCTGGAGTCACTGTGATTATAGGCGTGAGCCACCATGCCTATCAGTGTTTTGGGAAATCACCTAGACACCTTTTTCAGTGCCTGGGAGCATTCAAAGCCCCAGTTTTGTGTTCATGCCTGTTGGGAAAAGCCTTCTGCAGGCTGGGTCACACAGGGTAGTGAAGGCACTCTGCAATTTTCAACTAAGGACACAGAGGGAACTGGAGGAGCTTACAGTTTAGCCTCATGACTGGCTCGTAAAAATCTCACATGCTCACCTCTTCCATGATGTTCCCTAAGACTACAGGAAAGGGTGGGCTTAATTGCAAGGTTCTTTTCTACAAGTTTATGAAATTGCAAACAAAACCCACACCAGCAGTAAATACAGAAGTGTTACCGAAGAAGAGTCCAGCTGCTTATCATTGTCAGCCAATGAGCTTTACTATTTGAAGGCCGGCGATTCTGGAGAACAGTGAGAATAGTTCTGCCCTTCCATTTCCAAAACCACAGTTTTATACATAAAAGTTCAAAGCAAAAACCATATTAACCCTTAAACAATTAAACCTTACCTTAATAGCATAACCCATGACTCATAATAAACAATAATCACCATATGGGCCGTGCCTGTGGCTCAGTGAGTAGGGCACCAGCCCCATATTCTGAGGGTGGTGGGTTCCAACATGGCCCCGGCCAAACTGCAACAACAAAAAATAGCCGGGAGTTGGGGCGGGTACCTGTAGTCCCAGCTACCCAGGAGGCTGAGGCAGGAGAAGCGCCTAAGCCCAAGAGCTGGAGGTTGCTGTGGACTGTGATGTCACAGCTCTCTACTGGGGGTGACAAAGTGAGACTGTCTCTTAAAAAAAAAAAAAAAAAGCATAATCCATGACCCCAAACAACATTTCTAATTTAAAAGTTAATCTCCGAAATTAATAGCTGTGAGTTACTCAAGATACACACTTTCAGGTTGAAGCTGAATTTACAAAACAAGGATGGACAATTGCACCCCATTGCACTCCAGACCTTTAGGTGAAGGTCAAGTGGGACCTACCTAAACCGACCACACCAGTTGTGCTGTGTTGGCTCTCACCTGACTAACTCCGTCTTATTCTTACTACATGGACTCAGGTGCTCTAGTCAAAACCACGGGAGTTTTTGTGTAGGTCCCACTGCTGGTGCACAAAGATCCAATTACTGAGACAATGTCGATTGCCAAGGAAGAAAGTAGTTCATATGTCAGAGGAGTATGCTGCCTCAAATCGGTCTTGTGGAGTAATAGAGATTAAAGTCTTGAGGCAGGTGGAGACGATTGGTGAGTCTTGGCATCAGGAATATTCCGGGGCCTTCAGAATCTCCAGCTCCTTGTCTTGAAGGAAATCCATCATTTCAGGCTGGGGGGGAGGGGGGATCCAGCCTTTAATTGTGGCACCTTGTCAGGAAGATGACTTGACACTAGCAGTCCATCATCTCGGAAACAAAGGATCAAGCAGTTAAGGGAGAGGACTTTTTAAAAACAAAAGGAAACATGGGGAATTAGAGCCCATCACTATGTGACAAGACCTAAAATCACAATACCTAAAAGGTTTACTAGCAGAGTTTTCCACCAAGGAAAATCAAAAATCAGCCTAAGAGAGAAAAGCAATTCGAAACTTAAGTGGGTCTCCTTGAAAAGTAAAAACCTTCTCAGGACGTTAGCCCATCTACGTGGAACTCACAGTGTATTGTCAATCCTGGGAGGTTCACTCAAGCTTTAGTATCCCAGGTTTTTGCGCAAGTTTTATTATGCAGTCTGCGTGGTTGAATCTTCCGCACCCCCCTCCTCTGCCCACAGGCCTGTATCACAGCACCAATCCTCAAATCATAAGATAAGTCAGGCCTGGCCGGCCCCCATCCTGAGTCATTTTAGCATAAACTGTGTGGGCCCACCTTTGAATAACAAAGCAATCCCTCCCACTCGGGAGATTCCAATGGTTAGAGCTCCCAGGAACTTGGGACAGAGGCCAACCAGATTGTTTATTACAGAAGCCTGCCCTTGACCTCTGATACCCCTCTTCAAGCTTACACGTGGCTATTCAGTGTATGATTTTTGCCCATTTTCCTTGTCGGAATATTTTAAACTACATATATAGCGTTTATTGGTGGCTTCGAAACGATTCACTTTTTTCATTTTTTTTTAATTTCCCCCTCTTTTTTTTATTTTTCAAGTTCTTGTATAGGTTACATATTTTTCAAGGAATTGCCCTATTTCCCACTCATACAATGAGCCTATATCGTAACATTCTCTGGAAATCTAATCACCATATGCAGTGGATCGCGACTGGACTTGAAAAGCAAATGTAGCTTAATACAGACAAGCGACAGGCAGCCCGCGCTATGGTTTCGTCGTCAGCTACCCTCCATCTTTGCCTCTCACCAGCAAGGCTGGCCCCTAGACTAGACTTTGGAGTACACGACGACAGCAGCACATCCGCCGCTCACGTCACGCCCAGCGGCTCGGCTGAAAAGGCGCGATCGCTCTCAAAACCCACCCGCTGGCGCGTTCCCCGGCCCGCAGGCCTCAGGGCGGCGCAGACCCGACCGACGCGCAGGCGCAGAAGCGGCGCGCACGTCTCTGCTCAGGCACCGCCCCGGACGACCTCGGGGGCCTGAAGGACTGGGGCCGGAAGTGGCGTGCCATCGGCCTTTCCGAGTCCCGGGCGGCCGGGCGTCGGGGCTGAGCGGCGCAGTCCGCTCTGAGGGTTCGCGGCCAACCGCTCCTTCGGGGTCCCCGCTGCCGTCTACCTTCTGTTCTAGAGAGAAAGAGAGAGGAAGATGGTGGGCCGGAACAGCGCCATCGCCGCCGGCGTATGC
>CAUYPK010162935.1:0-102007 GCA_963574355.1 Loris lydekkerianus | reverse complement strand
TCTGTGGGAATTAGGTCAGCTTAAGGAGGTCCTTGACATAGATAGGTCTCTAAGTATTCTCCAAACATCCTTCCAGAAGGGACGTATTAGTGGGCATTCCCACCAGCAGTGTAGAAGTGTGCCCTTTCCTCCACATCCACGCCAACATCTCTGGTTTTGGGATTTTGTTACGTGGGCCACTCTATATAAAGTAGAACTAGGGAGGTTCTACTGTAATGGTAATAAAACCACTGCCACCATCACCACCCAGCGTTTCCAGAGCATTTATTCTGCAACTGACACAATATAAAGTGCTTTCATCTTCAGGTCAACTCTGTGTAACAGAAAGCATCATCATTATTTTCCAGAAGAGGAAACTGGGGCTCTGAGATGTTAAATGACTTCATAGTGGAAGTGGTCTCTGTAATTGACCATCTCTCTACATGGACCACCTCCTTAAGTTGACCTAATTTTCATAGATCGGACATGCACCCATGTACTTAGTGAATGAAGTTCCTTATGTTGACCACCTACAGATGTTGACCAATTTATTACAGGCCTTTGGGTGGTCAATTTACAATCTACTGTATTATTATTGCTACTAGCCTCTACTAGGTATAGCAAAGGCACAGAGAAAGATAATGACCTGATTTGCCTAGAAAAGGGGAGACTCCATATCTAGATAAGCATTTTTCTTTCTCTTTGTTGCTAAAATTTTTTTTTAATCTTCTTATGTTTCTAAAGAAATGGTCTTCTTTGTCATAACTCCTCAAAACAAATCTTCTCCATCCTTAAAACATCAGTGCACTTAAAAGTGTCACAGGATACCATAATATGGCTGCACCGTGGTGTGGTTAGCACCATTTAGGTTGCTTGAGATGTTTGGCTTTTATACATAAAGCCACTGTCAACATCATTGTAACTAAATCTGTCCTATTCGTGTTCATTTCTTTAAGGTAAATTCCTAGAAGAATTTCTAGGTCAGTAGATAGTGATGATATCAGGGCTTTAACCTTATGCTGGGATTGGCTTTCCCCCTCACAATAGCCTCCCAAGTTCATTTGCTGAGGATGCTCTTAGATATTCGGCTGGGTTCATTCTCACCATGGTCTGCCCATGGCCTGGGCCCCTCCACTTGTACCAGGGAACACTTGGAATAGGACTGTCCTCACTCACACCTGTCAAATGAACAAGGCATTAGGCTATGGTGTGATGTGTTTCTCAGGTTTCAAGGAGAGCCATGGTCTCCTAATGTTTTGTAGTAAGCAGTGAACAGTGCAGATTGGGAGAGGCCAGATAGTACTGGTATATTGTCCCAAGCTTAAAATAGTGCTGGGTTTGTGGTTAGACTGAAGCAGAGAAGCTTTGAATAGGCCTCAAAGCGTACTCTGGGAACACGTCAGAACAAAGATGGAGATTAGGAAAAAATCAGCTAGATCTTTGCCCGAGATTAATTTTATCACATGAGGCAAAGAATGAAAGTTAAAGATGTGTGACAGCAGAGCTGCCTGAGGTGCAGGACACGCCATTGTGTCCCTGTCTGCAGACAGTGGACGGAAGATACAAAATGAGAAGACAGGAAACAGCAGAACTTCCCTCTTAATGTTAGGACCAGGGCATGTGGATGTGCTCAGATATCTGAAAGGGGCGAAGCTTTCCCCCTTACAGAGAGAATACACATGTTAATTGAAAGGTCTCTGTGTGTATATTAGTTTGTTTGGGAAACCACCTTTTCTTTTGGAACATTAGAATTCTGTTGAAGCTAGCATGGGAAGCACCAGAGGACCTGCGGAGGAGGGCTGGAAGCTGTGAGGAAGACAGAGCCCGGAACCGCAAGTTCTGCTGGGACTCTCCCCACCCAGGTTGTTATCCAGCCCCCATCACAGTTAAATGAACAGGTGGCAATGCACAGTTCACCCTTCCCTATGTCTGGTCTGGTCTGTGGACAAAGACAAAGCTTTATTTTATCAAAGTACTTCACTGAGTTTATCTTTGATGTACAATAGGTAAGGATTATGCAGGTAATTTGTGGGGGGAAAAAATGTGTAACTCCATGTAATGATGTTTTTCCATCTGAGGCCTCTTTACAAACCTGGCTCAGAGTTTCCCAAACTCCAGTGATGTCCATACAGCTTCCCTCGCTATCTGGCCACTGTCCCAGAGCTCCCATGCTACTATCTGTTTAATACACAGTTTTGTGTTTTGAGACAGGGTCCTGCTCTGTCTCCTGGGCTGGAATGGTACAGTGGCATCATCATTGTTCACGGTAACTTTAATCAGTGGGTTCAAAGTGATTCTCTGGCCTCAGCCTTCTGAGTAGCTGGGACTACAGGCTCAGACTACAAGGCCTCATTAACTTTTCTGTTTTTAGTAGAAATAAAGTCTCACTCCTGCTCAGGCTGGTCTTGAACTCATGAGCTCAAGCAATCCTCTGTCCTCTGCCTCCCTCAGTGCTAGGATTGTAGGCACGAGCCACCACCACACCCAGTCTTAATATTCTTCTTCGTATTGATCTTAAAGTAACTTACCCCTTTACCCGCCTCATCCTGATATAGAAAATCACTAAAAGGGTGAATTGGATGGTGTCACTATGTTATTCTCTGAAATACACTAAAATAAACATGTAAGATTGAAAATGTTCATCCACATCCTGCCTTAGTATTACTGAATACTTTGCAGAGCCCCTTTGGGATGTGTGCCACAGTTTGGAATCCACAGACCTGGCTTTGAATTTTGACTGACTTCATTCCTCATCCTTAAACTTACAGATCCAAGTTGCCTTTGTCCACTGGACTAGTAGGTTCAGATGTTGTCAGTTGTCTGTCTGTATCACTGTGGACGCTCCCTGTTCATCTGTCAGCCTCACACTGTCCACTTACAGTTGATTGTGACGCCTCCAGGTTTGATGTGACCATCCATACCTTAAGGCTCTTGCCCCAGGGCACATACACAGCGGGATTGCACTGTGTAGATATGTGCGCACAGACACACACGAATACCTCGCCTCTGTTTTTAGACTTCTCCTGGGATGTTTTTCAGAGACTCATTTCTGAAATCTGCCTGATCTGATTTCTTCTAAGTTCAGTTATTTTTCTTTTCTCCTCATTGAGGTACTTGGGGGTTATATTATCTCTTCAGCCCCCATTTGAGACGCTTATTAGGCTGAAGTCTCCTGAGTAGCTCACTTGCTGCTTCCCTTTGAAAGATCCCAGTTGTTGATTGTCAGCATGCGTTTTTCTCTGCCTCCCTGCAGTATCCCTACCAGGAACAGAAGTTGGAACCCATTCGGATTGTGATTTGTCCCCTTCTTCCTGGAGAGGAAGCTCCTGAGGGTCACCTTGGGAACTCCATTAGCTCAATCCTCTGTCCTAGCACCTGCCCTGCAGGCTTGTGTGTGGGTAGAAATATAATGCAGGTAGACGGTCCAGAGGACTCACTGGGAATGGCCCGGGCCTCAGCCTGTTCATCAGGCCGGTGGTGGTAGTGGAGGTGGTGGTAGGGAGGTCAGAATGTTCACCTGCATAGACAGAAAACGAGTTTGGGGACATCTGAGTAAAATTCAGCACCTTAGCAGAGATGGGATACCAGCAGAGTTCGATGACTAAACATTACCCTTCTCTCCCATCCCTCAGGCAACTTTGTTACCTACTTAGTTCTGCCCTTGAGCACTGTTCTATGATTTAGTGCCTCCACCGAGATTGCCTCCACCACAATGACCTTTTCCATAATCAAAAGACCACTCGCATGACTGAGTCACAAGAGTATTAATTCTTTACTTCTTCACTCTGTAAACACATGCCCTAAAATCTTCAATAAAAACCTCCTGAGAATTCAAATCAGCTATGTACCTGTTTGCCTCTTGATACTGGCTGATACCGTGTCTTTCTCTCCAGGTCTCAGCAAACTTTTTCAAGCTCTGCGTGTTCATTTCTCAGCTCTGTTCCACCCTCCACTTTCAGACACTCTGTGGCTGGGAAAGTCCCCTACTGAGGAGTTTTCAGTCCACCATGTTGTGGCTCTTTCCTGCGCTGCAACACTCATGGAAATATCTGGCGTATTAGATGATGCTCATTGGTGTGTGTCTTATTTTTGAGAAGGGGTTTTTCTTTCTGTGTAGGTAACATAGTTGTGTGCCCAGGCACCTGCTTCTGACTCTTTCACTGCTATCTGTGAGTACTAGCAGAGTCTTCTCTGGATGCCTTTTTCCTTTTCCCTAAAGGTAAAGCTGTTCTTATGATGACAGTGGTCTCTTCCCAGAATGAAGAGCTAGGTGGTTCTCAGGCTGTGTGCTTAGGCAGGGACTCAGGTCAGTTACAAGGCAGCATGTGGCTCCTGGGGGCATAGGCCCTGTGTGGTGGAAGTGGGGCTAGGAGTGAAATTGAAGTAGCCTCTGAGATTAAAACTTCATGGACAAGAGGAAAGGGAATGAGGGGAAATGCAGGCTTTCAGAAGCATCATAACAATACAGGCAAATATTCAGAAGCCACTGAATATTTTAGTGACAAGGGGACTATTGTGAAGCTAGTCAAAGAATATTTTCTTTAAGGGAGAATTTTAAGAAAGATATTAAAGGAAATGAGGCCTTGTCTGGCCCAAATGCTGGGAAAGGTGTTCTGGGATGCCTAACAGAAAGTATCTTTCTCTAAGTGGCAGGGTTAGCTCTCATCTCTAGAATTGACAAGAGGACTGTGGAAAGATAAGATCTCACACTGAACTTGAAAGATGTTTTCTCACAAAATGGGAGGTGGGGTGGGGTGTTTATGTGTGTTTAATATACATGACTACATATAAACTTTATCAAGTAGTTCCTCATGCTGGGCAATTATGCATAACAATGTCTTGTTTAATCTTTGAACTTCTATGACATGGATACAGGTTCCATTTTCCAGTTTGAAGGCAGTTGACAATTTATATTGAATAATGTACACACAGCAACGAAGTAGATTTGAACCCAGTCATTCTGTGTCAAAGCTATGTTGTCAACCAGTCATTATTCTGCTTACCAGTTTCAACTTGTGGGGTAGTGCCAAGGAGCTGTGGCTCTCTTTGGGTTGACTGTTGGGCAAGTCCATCCTTATTTCCAAAGGAAAATGCTTTCAGTTCTACTTACAAACCTAGAGTTTAAACTTTAATTAAGCTGGAGGGAGGGAGGTCTGCCTGTAAAGAGCTGAGGGACTGGGATAGGAGGATACATTTGGTAAAGAATTTTGAGGCCAAACTAGATTTGAACATCATTTAATAACAGTAAAAATAAGTATAGCCCAGCTCGTGTGTCAGCAGCCTGCTAAGCTCACGCTTATTCCTCGTCATTCCCACAATCAGTAATAATCCTGTGGGGTAGGTTTTCACTGTCCACATTTTACAGGCAGCTACACTGAGCCCAGAGAGGACGAGCAGTGGCTCTGCTAGCAAATGGCAGAGGGAGGATCTGTTCCCGGGTGTCTCCCTTCTCTACTGCAGGTTGTCTCCAAAAGGATGCTTTTGTCAGTTCTTGAGCCACAGAAGTAAAAACCTTGTTAGACTGAGTTACAGAAGCAATAAAAGCCATCTGTGCCAGCTTCCAGGGCTGCCATGGGGGCAGTTGAGCCATATTGAACAGTATCTCAATATGCGCACTGGCAGGCTGCCCTTGCAGGACAGCCTCCCCTCCAAATCCAGCTCCTGCAGGTAGAGAGGTACATGTCCAGGGGTAGCTCTGATGTACAGGGCCAGGGAACACTCCTCTCACCACCTCCCAACAGATGGAGTCAGGTTTTTAGCTGTGCTGCCAGAAGAATGGAAGCAAAGGAAATTACTGTCTAATCCCCAAGTTTCCACACAGATGCATCATCTAGCAGAGACTAGAGCAGTGCATTAGGTGAAAGGTACTGACCCACAGCTGTACTTCTGGACAACTATGCAGGTAGAGCCAGAAGGCTTGGAGGGAACCAGCATCAAGTTGTACCTTGTAGATTTCTTCCAAGAGGTTGCAAGTGACATGTATGACTTATTTTGTCCCCGATTTTTAGTATTTTTACCAAGATGTTGAAAGTCACTTCTTGGATCAGTGACTCAGACTGGAGTGTACATTAGAATCTTGTAAGGAGCTTATTAAAAATACAGATGCTTCATCTTCTCCCAGGACATTCAGAGTCAGGAGGCCTTGGCTGGAGCTCAGGCATCTGTATTTTTAAAGCACCCCAGTGATGCCGGTGCTGACTCAATTTAGAGAAGCAGTGGCTTGGTAAGGTGGGACGGCCAGGGTTGCCCGTCTTCTGTCATTACCAGAACATCTCTTTGACTCCCCACTGGAGCTTGGAGCCAGCATGGCAGGGAGGTTGAAAGTGGAGGCTCTGCAGACCAACAGAGTTGTTTTAATGTCATCTCTATTACCTACCGCTTTGAGGCCTGGAGTACCTTGCTGTCCTTTTGTGAGCCTCCATCTTCTCATCTGTAAAATCGATCACTAATAATAGCTTCCTTGGACAGTAATTGCCATGATTAAATAAGCCAGTATATGTAAAGTACTTAACACTGGGTCTGGAACATAGTAAGTACCTAATAAATGTTAATTACAATTATGATGATTGTCATCAGACTATAGTTTTACCTTACCACTAAGGAAATATCTCCCCCGCACACACTTTGAGTCTGCAAATTCCAAAAGGGAGGCCCACCATGAAGGCAATGCAGAGTCGCCCTGGCCCCTGGAGGGAGCCTGTCTCATGCTCCAGAGCAAATGCAGCAGCAACCTAAGGCACCCTGCATTAGTGTCTGAGGTGTTAGTGGAGGCAGGGCAGGAGTGGGTTCTTAGGCTTTGCTGTACATGGATCATGTTAACTAGCTGCTGGGATTATAGCTCTGATTAACTTTTTTTGTTCAGTTAATTCATCCTGGACCCTGTCCCAGGCAGGCCTACTGAGAGGTTGAGAATCCAGCTTAAGTAGTTCTCATGTGCATCGTCCTTGTTGAAAAATAATTGGGAATTCATACCATTCAAAGGCTTCCATACGTCTTTCTCTGAGCAGTTAGGGCTTTAAGCATGTGCCTTTTCTTGGGTTGCCTGTGCAGATCTTGGGCTCTGAACACACCTGTTTGCTTTGGCAGACAATGTGTTTATCCACATTGATCCCTATTGTCACACAGGCCGCAGAAGGTATAATGTGGCTCAGGGCTTAATTATGTTAGTTACTTCGTATGTGTGACTGAAAACTGCAGTAATGATGTGATTAGCTCTGGAAAGCTAATAGCAGGGGAATAGATCAGCAAGTGAAAAAGCATGTTATAGACGCATACCCTTGGCTGTGAACTACATGAACACAGCAGATTCTCCAACATTAAGTATGATGTGATTCCACTTTGTTAAAAGAAAAAAGTGTATGTATAGATGTACGTGTTTCTATAGGGTAGCAAAACCACTGGCCATTTACAGACCAAAATTAATACAGCTAGAGGGTGACCATGTAGGATATTTGCCTGCATATGCTTTTCTGTTCTTTCTAAATTAGAGAAAATGCATGTTTATTATGTACTGACTTATTCTTAAGTTATTAAAAACAAAATTCCCCGATCACACATTCCTTAACTATCTGAAACCCATTTTGCAGTGAGTCATAGCAAAAAAATAAGTAAATATGTAGTTTCCTTATTTCTAATGAGCAAGAGAATAGGGTACATGTTGACTGTCTCCAATACTGGACAACCACAGGTTAACAGGCAAGCAAAAATAAGTTCCCAGGTAGAAAAGAGGGCCATGTGGAAAGCAGCAGAGTGTCCATTTAACTTGGATCACTCAACTCCCTATTCAACCGTTAATTAGAGGCTCATTCCTACCTTGTGGTTTTTGAAATGGTGTTGTTTTAAAGCTGGGCTTTCCCATTGTGCCTCCGTGTCTCATTCCTGTGAATCAATTCAACCCTGGCCCAGCCATAATGATTTCCCCATTCTCTCATTGTCTCGAGAAATCCAGTTTTATTGGCATTCTTTCCTGTTGCAAAGAAAAGAGTTATTATGGATGCCATGGGGAGAGAATAAGGCAGTCAGTCCACACAGGACCAAAATCAGAGGTGGTTGTGCTGAAGACAACCTGCCCAAAGTTTTAATATCATGTGCTATGTACTATGATCAAAACAACGGAGGGATCCTATTTTTTGCTGATCAACTCACTGTTAGTCCATCATTGTCCAAACCATTTTTATATGCTGAAACATATTACCCAAACTGCTTTTAAGATTATTTTTATCATAGGTGACCGAGACTGGGTCAGCATGAAATCAGACCACCTCAGATTTAGGGATGTCTTGGCATGACACTATTATCAGTAGCAACAGCTGCATGGAAAAAATTTTTTAAATGCTTCAGAAAGTCTGATTCCAAGCTTCCCATGTACTTGGGTGTTTCCCAGAGATGGTAAACTCAGAAATTGCTGTGCACTCATCATTTTTTATTGCAAAATTCATTAAGCTGTTGTGCTATTATCATCCTATCTTGTCAAGATGATACATTGCAGACTTCATTGCAAAACTTTCACAGGCGGGAGAAAGTACACCTCTCTCCTGACCACAGTACGAGAAAGCCTCTGGGTATTTTGCCTTCCCCTTTTCTGTGTGAAGCTCCCCGTCTTTGCAAAACTTCCATCTGTCTGGCAGCTCCCTTTTCTCCTGTTTGATCATGTGGGGAGAGAGCTCCTTGAGGCATCTGGAGCTGCTGTTAAAGAACAATCTTCTTCC
This sequence comes from Loris lydekkerianus, assembly GCA_963574355.1. Taxonomy (NCBI): domain Eukaryota; kingdom Metazoa; phylum Chordata; class Mammalia; order Primates; family Lorisidae; genus Loris; species Loris lydekkerianus. Next base: position 93,320 of record CAUYPK010162935.1, on the reverse strand, counting down.
CTCTTCTTTTTGCCTTCTCATCTTAGGTATTATGGAAAGTTGGGATGTTAGCCTGCGTTCTGACTGACTTCCATTCCCAGCCCCCCTTGATTGAAGAGCTGCGTTTCCTATTTACTCTGCAGTTCTGTGTATTCAGGAGGCCAGACGTGTCCGGGCCTGCCAAGGCGTGTGGATTTGGCTTGGCTCTGCCTATGCCTTCTTGGCCTTGCCTCTGGGTTCTATGATAAACAGAGATCCTGCCTCTCATGTGCCATGGCGTTGCCAATAGAGCGAGTGGAGTCTCTTGGTAAATATGGAAAGTGAAGTAGCTGAGCTCCCAGATTTCCATGGCAACCCCCAGAACAAGTACAATATCACCAGAATTATGCTGCGGCTTTCCTCTTTTAGTTGCAGTGATTTGGGTGCATGCTCATGTTTTTCCACTCCTGATTTGTACAGAAAATAAAAACTCTCCCCACTGTCATCAGTATTTTGGTTTCAAGAACATTAATGGTTCCTGTCTGAAGTACCTGAAAAACTCAGTCACACATAACTGCCTCTTTCTGTTCCAGCAGATGAAATTCTTCATTGTGTGTTATCCCCCCTTCTATTTGTCATTTCTCTCAGAACCATTCACAGAACTTTTGTGTAAATGATCCATAGGCGAGGCACCAGGAAGGTCTGGCTAACCCTGACCTCCAGTCACTGTAATGGGTGCTGGACACGTCCCTGCCCCAGGGTAATTATGTCCTGAAGTATCAGGTCCACATCCACGTTGTCATTCCTGGCAGAACATGTGTTCAGGAGAGTGTGACTGATGCCTGTTTACAATTGTTGAGGGGTTTATTTTATTTTGTTATTTTCTCATTTCTGGGCTCTTGTTTTCTGTGGGTAAATAAGAACCTCTCTTTGAAGAGGGCAGGTCTTCTCAGTAACTGCAGCTAGCTTAGAAATATTCACTCCTGAGCAGTGGGCATTCTTTCTCTTTTTGTCACATAAACGATTCTCTAGGATCTTGTTGACTTGACTCATAACTGTTTGTTATTTTCCTTTTGAAGCCCACTAGTCTGTAATTTTTTTCCTTCAGCAACATAATTGCCATCAGTCCTTCTCATACCTTCTGATGAGGGTACCAGAGCTGGACTGAATCATCAGTGACTCAAAGTCCAACTCTGTTATTTGAAGGATTTAATTAATTATTATTTTAAGAGAAAGAAAAAAAGTCTTCTGGGCTTCCTGGTCTCATGCTTCTCTGCCTACCTGACCCCCCCCCCCAAAAAAAAAAAAAAAATCCTGTTGTAAGTGACGTAATTGAATCATTTTCTCTTCCTTTCTTAATTTATTCCAAACCCTTTAGAATTAGAACCACTAAAACACTGGATTTAATGTCAATTTTATTCTTCATCCTTTCTCTGCTCTGGAACAATCCTTACCCTCCTGTTTACCCTCAGGAAAGCTGGTCAGCATTTCAGCTTAGATGTTCTACCTAGAAGTTCTCAGTCTCATTATCTGTACATCTGTAATGTGAAAATAGTGGGACTTATTTTGTAGTTGGGGAGTATCAAGTTTATGGATTTCTTTGTCATATGGCCCAATGAAGGACACTAAAAAATAGTCTGCTTCTCTGTTTGTGTATTTGGGTATCTTGTCTGCAGAACTATATGAACCTTATGATAAATGTTTTATCCCCTTTCCTAATGGAGAATATGAGAGAAAATGAAGGTGATGGTGACATTTTAGAAAGATTGACAGACTTTTAGCATGGTATTGTGTTTAGTTTGTAGAATCATAAGCACTTCCATGGAGAAGTAAATAATCATAGGAGAAATAGGAGCTATAGTTATATTCTTCTATTTTTTAAGAATTCAGAGAGTCATGTCATGCAAACTTGGTGCTTCCAACTTCTCAAACTAGCATTAATTAAACTATTTTTCTCTCCTTCCATATGAAGCAGAAAATGTCTCTGATTGAAGCCCAAAGTTTCATCTTTACTTCCTTTCTTGGTCTTGGGCTCCTCACAATCTTGCAGAAATGTTTGTACTTCGTGAAAAGGAAAATTTTCCTTACACTGATTCATACTGATAAGTGGCACATCCATTCTCTCAATGATTGCCTAATTGTGTAATCGTAGTGTTGTTTTTCTTCCTGATCGCAGGTTCCCATTTACAGGCCCCGTTAGTCCTCCTACATCTTGGCTCAGTCAGTGTGCCTCTTACAGTTTCTCTTTCTTTGTTGCTATCTCGCTTTGAAACTTAAGCTCTTAAAATATGAGTAGTTCTAAATCTCAGGAATCAATTTAATAATCTACATTTTTCAAAGTCTACTTAGAGTTCAGGAATCTCTCAATAGCTCAGGGTTTTTATCTTTCCTGTGGACTGTATCCAGGGCAGTAAGGATTTGCTAAGTTATTTGGGGGAGGGGGGCTAGAGGGCGTGTGTGTGTATTTAATCCGATGTTTCCTCTAACATCATTTCACAAGCATACTTTATTTTTACAGACATGACTAGTGCAAAGGGAAGAGTACTCTTATGACATCACCTCCTTCATTGCCTAAAGAGAACTGAATTCAAATGTTGACCTCTGAATTATCATGCCAGTGATTCTAGTCTGTCCTCTTAAGGATATAGAATAACTCTAGCTCATTTCACAAAGATCCAGTGAGGATTAACCTAGATAATGATATTTAAGTGAAGTAATCCAAAAACATCAGTTTATTTCAGCAGGGTACCCCTACAAAGAAAGGGGGACAAGAATGACATTTCAAGTCTATAACATTTTGCTACAGCAGTGGTTCCTGTGCCATTTAGCTGAACCATCCCCCAAAATGGTTTTCAGTGCGTGGTTCCAAGTTTTTAAAGATGGGAAGAAACAGAAAGTTCTTTTCTTTGAGCAGTATTCTGAAGTTTACAAAATACATTCCTGCACATGATCCCACTTGATCCTCATGACAGCTCTGCAAGCTGTGGAAGTCAGTTCCCATTCTCCCCATTTTAGAGAATCTTTAACCAAGAATCCACAACCAAGTAGAAATTTCCTGAGGCTACACAGCCAGCTATGGGTGGAGTCTTGAAGAGAATTCAGGTTTCTGTCTCTTAGCTTGGTAATATTCTCAAAGCATGAACATGACTGCTTAGACTGTGGACCCAGATTTTTGTTCACGTGCCGACTACTCTGAAGCCTATTACAGGTCTATTTATCAAAGAATTAACTTGAGGTTCAACATCAAATACATAGAGGCAACACAGAAGGATGTATCTGGGGAGGGCGTTAGGAATTTAGACTGGCCAAGTCCTTAGGAAGTTTATGACCAAATAGTAGATAATCTAAGGTGAGGGGCTGTGGATTTGGAGGTAGGACATGGCCTGATCATCAAGGGCGATACAAGAGGCAGGAGATTTAGAATAAAAGATGAGAGTCACAGAAGCCAAGGGAATCGGATTGAATGCAAGGCATCTATAAAGGTTGCTCTGTATTCTTGCCAATCAAAAGAAGACACAGCTTATGGGGTGCTGTGGGAGGACCACTCTTAGGAAAAACTCTGACTTAGATTAAAGGGGATATATGAACCTTTAAGACAAGGAGGGGGCATTGCTCTAAAATTTCAAGTCACCCATTCCTCATTGACTCTTCCTTTCCCACTTTTAATTCTTACCCTTTCTTTTTCCTTAAGCTTCTTTGGGATCAGAGATCTCAGTCCAATTTCATTATTTTACTTTTTTATGCATGTGGGAACTGACCATCACAATGCAATAATACTAATGTGTGGCTTGTGCCCTTTCCCCTTCCAGAGGAACAAAGGAACAGCATCATCAATTCCAGTTTGGAATCTGTCTCATCAAATCCAAACAGCGTCCTTAATTCCAGCAGCAGTTTACAGCCCAACATGAACTCCAGTGACCCAGACCTGGACGTGGTCAAACCCAGTCGGCCAAACTCACTGTAAGTTTGATGTCCATTCGCCTAGCACACGAGGGCTTTGGTGAGCCATTCCACCTGGAACTTGCTCTCTGGCTCCATCTGACTTTGGGTCATTATCCTGTGAACGTGATTTAAACCTCCTCCCTAAACTTGGAGCTTGGCTGGTTTGTTTTGGGTTTTTTAAGCATTATCATCTTTGGGAGGGGTTGAGAATCATTAGTCTTAACATACTGCTTCTTAGCTTTGGTGATCTTTGATTTACTGCCCTGCTGAGATGGCTTTGGTGATAGCTATTGCCTGTGCTGGCTGCTGGGCATGAAAAGCAATTTCTTTGAGTTTTACAAACATTCAGGGACTTTCATCACTCTGTAGATCAAGAGCCATGTGTTTCACTCATTCATGTTGTCTCGGTCCCTTCCCCTGACTGTATTTGGAATGTGCAGTGCTACTTCCATGTTCATGTCCCAAAGGACAAGTCTGAGGAGCCCTTTGTGTCTTCATGTCATCAGACCTTAGCAGGATCCTGAACTCTTACCAGAGACTGAAAAAGAGAAGATGCTTTTTGCTTCACTTGGGAGCGTTGAACACCATCGCCAAGGCAGTCAGTTTGGGAGCTGGCTGTCTTATCCCCACAGAAATTAGATCTACTTTGTTAGGACCAAAAAGTTCTCCCTTGTGGTTCCATACCACATTGCTTAGCATGCTTCTTCAGGCCACCCCATAAATCTTGTCAACTAGAGCCTTTGCAGAAAGAATGTGAGGCCATGACCAGAACAGTTGGACTCTCAGACTGAGTTATATAAGACTCAGGAAAAACAGAGTTGACTTTGCCTTTCTCTAGTGAAAATAGTTTGCGGCTCAGCCACAGACTATCTTCAGGGCAGTTGTTCACTTTGTGAGACACCAGCATGAGGATGAGATACCAAGATGTCAGCAACCTTTTCCTGCTCCTCTGCACACTGTGGTTGCTTGATGGCGCCGTGCCCTTCAATCTCAAATTAAGAAATTTACAAGTCTGGCCAGGCACAATGGCTCATGCCTGTAATCCCAGCACCCTAGGAGGCCAAGGCAGGATGATTGCTGGAGGCCAAGAGTTCAAGACCAGTCTAGGCAAGATTTTCCATCTAAATTTTTATTTTTTTCCCCTTGTTTGTGATACTGTTTTTTAAATTTAATCATAAACACATAGATCATGTATACATTAATGCATTTATGGGGTACAATGTGCTGATTTCACATAGAATTAGGAACGCTTACATCACACTGGTTAATATATCCATATATATTATCACACTGGTTAATATATACATATATCTATTAATATATATCATCTTGTTTACTTAATTATTGTTTTAACACATTTATACTCTATACTAATAGATCCGACATGTACCCTTGCATTGTGGACCATAGGTGTAATCCCACCATTCACCCTCCCACTATCTGACCTCCCCCCTCTTCTGCCCCCTCCTCCCTCCTTCATCTTGGGCCATAGTTGTGATCTATTCTTCATATGAAAGTGTGAGTGATTTTAAATTGGTTTCATAATAGTACTGAGTACATTGGATATTTTGTCTTCCATTCTTGAGATACTTTACTAAGTAGGATGTGTTCCAGCTCCATCCACGTAAACGTAAAAGAGGTAAAGTCTCCATCTTTTTTAAGGCTGCGTAATATTCTATGGTATACATGTACCACAATTTATTAATCCATTCATGAATTGATGGGCACTTGGGCTGCTTCCATGACTTAGCTATTATGAATTGACCTGCAATGAACAATCTGGTGCAGATATCTTTGTTATAAAGTGACTTTTGGTCTTGTGGATATACACCCAGTAGAGGAATTAAATTTTAAAAGATAATTATAAATCTGCAAAATGGAGGAAAATGATTTCAAAGTGGATTTAAGAGGTTCTTATAATTTATCTACAGTATAGGATGAAATCTGAAACTGAGAAAATTGGGTCTCTTTTTAGTTGTTGGCAGCTTTAAATAGTACTAACATGCAGGAAGTTTAATTACTTGCCTACTGTCCGGTGAGTAGTGTGTATGTTCACCTGGCAGTAGACTGGTGCCTGAAGAACTCAAAATAATTGGCTATGTTCAGTGTATGGCAGTCAGTCTCCTATGGCTCTCCATGGCGGGGCTGGCCTACAGAGCCTCCCTGTCTCCAGGTATCGCTTTCTGGGGCTCTTCGTATGCCTGCTTTCCTAGACGTTAAGGAGATGCTGTTTTCTTTTTTCCTTCCAGTTGGTTTACATCTCTATATCTAGCAGTGGCTGAAGTTATTTATGGCTCAACATGAGTAAGGTTGAATTTCTACCCCAGGTTGCTTAACCTCTCCTGATTTTAGCCAACCACTACCAACTAGTGGTCTTTTATCTGTATTTGTCAGTGGCTTACAGCCGTGGGCCCCCAACTCACTGTAGAGTACAGTATGTACAAAAGTTGCTTAAATGGCTCAGTGGAAAAGGGAGATTCTTTTACATAAGCTCTGATGGAGGAAGCTTAGGATTTTTTTGGTTTTAGGTCCCTAGATGGGATTTGGTTTTTTATAATATACCGGGAATCCCTCTATTCACTTCACACCAACCGGAGGAGTATTTTCTGCCTGGTGCAGATTTGGGGGGCTTTCCTAAGAAAGGGAGGGTGATGCCAGGAAAGAATTGGAGGTACAAGTGTAGGTGTGTTTCCAGCAAGACACCTGTTCCTGTAAGCCATGTAAGGCGCCTGACTAATACCTATGAGTCTTAAGGTCAAAGAAGACTATTCTTGAGGTAGAAGCAGCACTGATTCCTGCACTGATGCCAGCACCTACCATGTTCCTGAGCGAGAGCCACACCAGAGCTCCCGCAATCTCTGCAGACAGGCTCACTACTAATGCTCAAACCCAAGGCAATAAGGTGACATTCCTGGATTCCTTCCTCCTCCTATTTTCTACCTAGATTTGCCTAGGTGGAATAAGGACAGAAATTAGGCTGTCCCAGTGAATGGGAGCCACTGTGCTTTCCCTGAGCTAATCAACATGAGAAGTCTGTCGGCAAGGATGCTCCACAGTGATCAGGCTAAGTCACAACCAGCCGAGACCACTTGGGTTTCAACCTCAGTTCTTGGACCCTTTTATTCCCTCTATCATTGTTCAATTTGAAGTGTACAGAGATCCTTCAATGGGAACATGTAATGATGGAGATGAAAACAAGAAACAAAAGCAGGGGTGGGAGGATTATCATCGGTCTGACTGTCACTTAGGCATAAGGCAGGGAACCAGTCACCAGGAAACTATCTGTTCTTTTTATTTCACTCTTTTTTTCTTACTGTTTTTATAATGGCTGGAATGATCATTATGACCATGTAGAAATCATAGTGAAAGAAACATGTTTGTTCCTCATGATACAGTGGTACCTCCAAGAATGCTTTTTGCTGTATCATTGGTGAATCTTCCCTAATTCTCCAAGGAGATTGTGACTGTCCCATTTATGTGAGTATAGTGCTAAATTAGGCATGAAAATTAGAGATGCCAACATTCTACCCATGCCAGTGTGAGGCTACTGGGTTTAAATCTTTGGCAGGTCCTAGACTCCTGAGGTAGCCATCTCTCCTGAAGATCTAAGAACAGTCTGTAAGCCAGGAACAATGTCCAGTTAGTCTGAAATTATCAAGTCTGGTTGAACCTATTTTGTGCCTAGGTCCGTCATGCTAAGCTACTTTGGGTAAACCAGAAAAAGAGGATTTCTGTGTCCCCCACCTCCTGAGGAGGAAAGACAAGGGCGTATGGCAATGCTAAATGAGACTTATAGGTCCCAAGTATGTTTAGAGTTCAGCAATTATTAACTGAAGGTCTGGTGAACACACACACCAGGCTAGAATATTGGGAAAGGCAGGTGGATAAAGTATGAGATGGGCATTAGGAAAGACTTACATGGGTTGATGAAGAGCATTCCAGGTAAGGAGGATGAGGGAAGCAGAGATGATCCAGGATGCATAAGTTTTACCTGCAGATGTGTTAGGGGAGGGGGATTTGAAGTTCCTCTCCTACCAGTACCACAAGAGAAAAAAAAAAGAAGAACAACCATTTAAAATCTGGACTCTTCACATAAAATCCATATTTTGTGCTGAAACAATGAGATATCACATGCAAGGAAATGAATCTAGACATATACCTTATACCGTCCACAGACATTAACTCCAAATGCAGAACTATAAAACTTCTATAAGATGACATAAGAGAAAACCTAGAGGCCGTGGAGGATCACTGTTTAGATACAACATTAGAAGCCTAATTTGTAAAAGAAAACTTGTTAAGTTGGACTTCATTTAAATTAAAATCTTCTGCTCTCCAAAGACACTGTTACACGAATGAGAAAGAAGACACACACTAGGAGAAAATATTTGCAAAACACATCTGATAAAGGACCAGTATATAAAATACACAAAGAACTCTTAAAATTCAATAATAAGTAAACAACACTCAATTAAAATATTGGCAAAAGATCCTCAGGAGAGAAAACACAAAGATGGCAAACAAACATATGAAATGGTGCCCCACATAATATTTAATCAGGGAAATGCAAATTACACCAACAAGATACTACCACGCAACTATTAGAATGGCCAAAATTACAGAATACTGACAAGACAAATGTTGATGTGGAACAACAGGAACTCTCATTGCTTATGGGAATGCAAAGTGAAATAGCCACTTTGGAAGATAGTTGGTGGTTTCTTACAGAAGTAATGTAATACAGCCCAGCGATTATGTTCCTTGGTATTTGCCCAAATGAACTGAAATTTATGTGCACACAAAAACCTGCACACAAATTTTTAGTAGTTCTCTTTATAGTTGCTAAGACTTGGACGCAACCAAGATACTTACCAATAAGTGTGAATGGATAAACATCCAGACGGTGGATTATTATCTGGAAATTAAAAAAGAGAACTGTGAACTCTTCAGCCATGAAAAGATATGGAGGAACCTTAAATGCATATTGCTGAAAGTGAAGGAGACCAGTCTGAAAAGATTATAATACAATATGATGCCAATTAGCTTTCTGAAAAATGCAAAATTATGTAGTCAGTAAAAAGATTGGTATTTTCCAGTGGCCCAAGGGGAGGGAAGGAGGGATAAATAGCTGAAACACAGGCATTTTTATTGCAGTGTGACTATTCTGTATGGTACTGTGATGGTGGAGACATAAGACATTATACACTCGTCAACACCCATGGAATACAAAGAGTGAATCCCAGAGTAAACTCTGCTCTTCAGTTAATAATGATATATCAGTATTGGTTCATAAGTTGTAACTAACGTACCACATTAATGCACAATGTTTAATAATTGAGGAAACTTAGGGGTAGGGATATAGAAGATGTATGAAAACTCTGTTGTTTTGTGTAATTTTTCTGTAAACCTAAAACTTCTCTAAAAAATAGTCTATTAATATATAGAGAGAGTGCCAAAAAATGTATACACACTTTAGCAAAGGAAAAAACTGTATGAAAAATTGTAATACTCAAGTCACATTTGACTTCTGCAATTATAAGAGGTGCTCAAAGGTGACTTGTATTCATCTTTTGTTATTAATATATGTTGAGTCACAATTTCATACAATTTTTTCCTTTATTGAAATGTATATACATTTTTTTGGCACCCTCTGTATTTTTAAAATCCAGATTTCGAGATACTTTTGAAAAGCTAGAAGACTTGGCTCCACTACACCCACGTGTCACTTGGTAACAAGTCATGCCCCTCAGTCCCTGCCGTCTCACCACTAGTCTACCTTACTCATTTGTATCTTCTGCTTGTAGGCCTGGGATAGATTTAAAATGGCCACGGAATCCTTGTAGCCCTCCCCTTAAGACCTAGAGCCCTTAACTCTAGGCAGGCCTTCCCCCATTGACTTACTTTGGCCAATAGGAAGTGGTAGAAATAACATCATGTGACTTCCCAGCCCAGGCCACAAGGCCTCACAAGCTTCCTCTCTCATCCTCTTGGAACCCTTATACCTTATAAAGAAGCCCAGTCTAACCTCCTTAAAGATGAAGAACTACTAGAGAGAGAAGCCCAAGGTCTCAGTCACTACCTGGGCCACCAGTCAGTGGACTGTAGCCACATGCGTTATTCCACACAAGACCAGCAGTAATGCTACCCAGTTAGCCCACAGATTTATGCTACATATTACATCATGGTGGTTTTATGCCACTGAGTTTAAGGGTGGTTTTATATGCAACAATAGTTAACACATACAAGGCGTATGAGTTTGTGACCTCAGAGTCATGGGTAGCTGCCCTGGGGTGGGGCTGAGCAGCCTCAGCAAGGTAGAAAGCTGTGGGAGGTTCTCACTGTAGCATAGTGCGGCATGGAACTAGCTTCCCAATTTTCCAAATTTTCTTTGAAAGAAAATGACTCATAACTAGGATTCTAAGAAATTAAGAAACAAAATTTATGGCTAATGGATGAGGCAAACAAGAAAGATGGCTCAAACATTGGAATGGAAAGCAGGAAACTTCAGGCTCTAGTTGTGGCAGTGACGTGGCCTCTGCCCTGAACATGCCACCACCTCCAGTCTGTTTACCCCCGTCCCTAAGAAGAAAGAGTACTTATGAAGGGCTGCAGAAGTAAAAGTTATACTCTCCCACCACGGTGAGCAATGGAGTTGGCTTTACGTCAGCTCCTTTCTGGGAGATAGTGATTTTTAAGGAGGAAGTAAACAAATGCTGAGAAAGAAGTCAGGGGATGTCCCACCAGGGACATAACATACTGTAGTAATTCCCCCAAATTAGACACTGGGTGAATGCTGCTTCAGATGGTGGGGAATTGTTAAGATTGAAAGAAGGCTGGGATGATTACCATCCTGAGGGAGCCCAACCTGGGAGTTCTCTCTGCCTAAGTGGCCCCCACTCCTAAAAAATAACTGCTCAGTAGCCTTATAAATAAAACTCTTTTTTTTTTTTTTTATCCTTCACTCTTAACACACATGTATTTCCAAGTTATTTCTGGTGACCTAAAAGATGTGTGCATGCCAAACACCCACAAATTCTGCCAGAGTCAACCTTCCTCTCCCATCTTAGTGGCCAGAGAACAGTCCCTGGAATTCAAAGGATAAACAAGACCTGCATCCAGGCACAGTTGTTTCTCTGAAACATTTTTGGCTCCTTCTGAGTTTGATTCAGCTGCTCTCTGATTAAATTTGGGGAAAACTGGCCTTGAGAGATGTCTCTAAAACTGTACTTATCTTCTGCTTATTTGGTCACAATTCATTGCACAAATATCAATTGAACTCCTGCTGTGAGTCAGGCATTATTCTGAGTGTTGAAAATACAATGACTAAAAAAAAAAAATCCTGTTTTTCTATTCCAGTAGAGACGGGGATAAATCAGTGTCTTATATGGAATATCAGAGGTTGAGAAATCCTATGGAGAAAACTAATGCAGAGCAAAGGAGATAGCAATTTGGAGGGAGAGGAGGCAAGTTGCATCTACCTCAGTTTTCTCATCTGTAAAATAGGGTGATCATATCCTCTTCAGAAAGGTGGTATGAAGATTAAATGAGATCATCTGTTACCTCATTTACATGTTTTAGTACAAGGAATGGTAATTATTAACTTTGTTTTGGAGGACTGCCTTCACGACGATCCTTTCTCTCTATTCCCTCAAACCTAGTATTTTGCCCTACAGAGATATGTCCCAGATTGTACCACTCACCTTCATCTACCAACTTCCTACCTTAAATCTGAGACTGGAGCTATGTTTTACTCCAGTGGTTGAGTTATCAATGAAGAGGGAGAACTTTTACTGTAGAGGCAGGTGCTGCCCCACCTTAAAGAAAGACCAGCTGGGGGAGGCATGCCTGTTCCTGGAAAATTTGGAAACCACCAAATTCCCAGAGACTGCCTGCTAAGATACATACATAGCTGTTAGGTATTGAGACCAAAGAATCACAAAATGAATAATCTGTATTAGACAAGTGATAATTAATGACATTTTTTAAAATTGGGATAGTTTTCCAATTGGGGTAGTTTGACTATCTCAATGCTATTTTATGACAAAGAATTACATCCAAACCGCAGCTAGAATTCTACTAGAGTTGTCTTTATTAGTCATTCTTTGGAATGTGAAGATTTGAAAGAGGAAGTTTTCCCCTAGGTTGGGATCAGCTTTCCATGGAAAAGGATCTTTCCTATTAGACTGAGGTTCTGTTTCTCACCTACCTCCAAACAGAAAAGGTCTCTTCTGATTTTTGTGCCTAAAAACCTTGGTGACATTCCCCACCTTGGGAAATTACCTAAAAGCATAAACATTTTGAAGAGGAATCATTTGGGCCAGGCATAGTGGATCACATCTGTAGTCCTGTCACTCTGGGAGGCTTGAGGATCCCTTGAGCTCAGGAGTTCAAGACCAGCCTGACAAAGAGTGAGACCCCATCTCTACTAAAAGTAGAAAAATTAGCAAGGCGTTGTGGTGGGTGCCTGTAGTCCCAGCTACTTGGGGGGCTGACGCAAGAGGATCTCTTGAGCCCAAGTGTTTGAGATTGCTGTGAGCTGTGATGAAGCCATGGCACTCTACCCAGGGTAACAGAGTAAGATTCTGTGTCAAAAAAAAAAAAAGGAAAACAAAAAAGAATTCTTTGCCTTTTCTGGGTCCTCCTCATCACAACGCCTTGAGATTCCAGCTTTACTAGCTACTGCTTGTTTCTGGGACGACGTGCCCAATCCTCCCTCGTCACCTCAGCTTCCTGGGTTGTTTTCTTTTCTGAGTGGCATCATGTCAGCTTTTCCCTTGGCCTGGACAGGATCTAAGATCTTACTCTCCAGTCAGGAACCCAGCTGGGCTTCCCTTGGTTGAGGGTGGAGACTCCTGCCTGGTGACCCATTCTATTTTTATTGGATGCATGTGTTTGGTTATTAGTGGTTCTCTTTTTTTTTTTTTTTTTTTTTAGTATAAAATTTGCTTGAGCCTGCCATCACACCCCAGGACCCAGCAGGATTTCTATCCCAGGCACCAGGGGTCTGTCAGTGCACTTGGATCTCCACAGCTTGTCAGCACAGGGGCTATGGGAGGAGGCGGGAGCAGGCACTCTGAATGCCCGCTACATCTCTGTCTTCTAGCAGAGTAGAAATCACAAATGGAAAGAATGTTTTCCCACACGCACATTGTTTTTTCTTTTCCTCTTTAGGAGCTAAACTCATATAAGGGATCTATAGTTTTTTCTATCAACTTATCAGTTTTGCTAAATAATTTAAAATAATTCCCAGAATTTGCCCAGACATACAGTATCTGCTTAAAGCCTTTGGGTTTAATTAAAAGTATGAGTGAATGAATTTCATTCTGAATTTAGCTGCCCTTGAATGCCTTATGGCAATGTATTTTATCTGTGTGAGTAGGTGTTAGGCATTTTAAATCTCAAGTTTTTTTGGTAGACTCTTTAGGGCAAGAAATAAGTTTAACCTAAGAATATGGGGAAAGGGGAAAGGGGGGGGCGATGGGTGAGGGAGGGTGATTGGTGGGACCACACCTAAGGTGCATCTTACAAGGGTACAAGTGAAACTTATTAAATGTAGAATATAAATGTCTTAACACAATAACTAAGAAAGTGCCAGGAAGGCTATGTTAACCAGTGTGATGAAAATATGTCAAATGGTCTGTAAAACCAGTGTATGGTGCCCCATGATCGCATTAATGTACACAGCTATGATTTAATAATAAAAATAAACAAATAAATAAAAAGGAAAAGAAATAAGTTTAAGACTGCATGGCTTTTCAGCACTATTATGCCTGTAAGGGGCTTTGAAGGAATCTAAAATAGTGGGGTGTTTTGTTTTTATTTGTTTTGTTTTATCGTGGCTGTTGTCATTTTAACTGAGGGTTAGATTTAGGGTTGTTTTTCCCTATATGTATATAATCTGGAGGATTTTATTGGTAGATTCAGATACTAAACTTGATAAAACTACATTAGAGTTACAGTACTGCTTTTAAACCTTGTTTAGTCAATTTGGAAAGCAGATGCTTAGTGAGGAAAGAATTCCTAGATGAAAGCTTTAGGATCTTGTTTTCAACCCCTTCTGTGCGCTAGGGATCTCAGAAGCCATGGGGGATCTACTGTGGGCTTCATCTGATCTCTGTTCACTGGTCTTCTGGGGCAGTCTTAGCTCAGTGCATGGTTCTCCAACCTTGTGTTCCTGGGACCAGCATCATTGGCATCACCTGTGAGCTTGTTAGAATCCTTGGATCCCAATCCCAGTCTACGGGGTCAACGACTCTGGAAGAGAGAGGGGCCCAGAGACCCTGAAAGGTGATGGAGATACATGCTGAAGTCTGAGGTCTATGGTGCAGTGTATAGGGCATTAGGCTGACGGACTTCCACCAGAGTGGAGTCAGGATTCACCTTCCTTAAGCTCCCTAGGCCCAGCCTGTTCTCAGCACCAGCACTACTCTCTGATTGTTTGTGCAGTGATGACAGTGGCGGGGCTTGACAGAGCTCTGCCCTGGCCTTTGAGATCAGTCACAGCTTACTCAGCTGAGGAGAGATGAGTTTGCTTTTCAGAGGAACCCAGTTAGCTTCCCAATGCTGCACTTTCAGAGCTGCTTTGCAAATGCTTGCCTGTTGTCACACATCAAGAGAGGGTGGTGCGTTGGTTCATCGGCCGGTGGGTATTTTTACTGAGCATCTAGTATGTGTGTGACATGATAAGATCAAGACACTGGTAGTAACAGAAACCACTTCCAGGAGGTTTTCATGTAATACTGAAAGTGATGGACCAGTGTCAACAAGGACAGAAGATTTGAGACTTCTAAATCAGTATTTTCCAAACTGGTATGGGAGAGGGCTCGTGGGAGGCAAGAGCTGAGTTGGACAAAGTTCAGCAAAGTCTTGACTAGAGGGCTTCTGACACTTGTAACACGTGTCCATTGTGACTCTCCCAAAGGGCATATGTTATGCTGCAGCTCCTAAATTGACTCAGTCACAGAACACGCTTTCTGCAGTATTTCGGCCTCTTAAAATAGGATTCTACAATTTTGGAAATGATATTCTAAATCAACACCCTACGTTTCAAAGGGCAAACTATTTCTCATAATGGATGGTGTTGTTATGGCAGAGATCTTCCAGAAAACAGCGATTTCATTTCCATATAACCCTATGGCCATAAATAGCTGTCTGAAGGCTGAAATGGCTTATATCATGTGTTAAGTATCAGTAAGTTTTAGAATGTGGTGTAGGTAAAAACCTATGTGGCTTCATTGTGGACCTTCTAGTGTTGAGCCTCAGCTCTGCCCTTTCCTAACTGTGTACTTGGTCAAGGTATTTGTCCTCTCTGAGCTAAACTTCTTCTGTGAAAAGGTAATAGTAATAATAATGGTATCTACCTTTAAGGTTGTTGTGAAGGTAGATGAGATAATACCTTCATGACATTTAGTAAAATGGCCTGGTTCAGAGTAAGCAGTTAATAAAAATTAGTTGCTACTACTATTATTTTTTATTACCTCATTATTATTTGCTCTTAAATCCTTTTCCCCATCCCCAGTGTTGATTTCTTTCAGTGGTGGAGTAGATGGACACTCAAGGTTTATTTTTATTAGTCCTGTTTGTTTGATTCTGCTGTGACACAAAGCAACCCTGATTTTTTTTTAATGAGAAAATAATTTTCCACATGAATTGGAATACCCCAAATTGAATTAAGTACAAATAATAAAGTGTGGTGAAATCAACAGAAGCAGTCCTCTTACAAGACAGGGATAGAGCTGTTTACACCAAGTCAGCAGGCCTGGGTCATCAGGACCCCTGCCCAATCATCTCTACATTTGGTGGAGACAATTGGAACTATTTTAATTAGACTAGAAACTAATTCCAGTCTCGAGTCTTTACTAGGGAACAATTTAGCCTCAGAAATTCTTCTCCAGGCTATCACTGTTAATTTGACTGTCATTCTGACAAAAAAGAAAAGCAATTTCTAGAAAAAAAAAATTTATTCTGAAATTTGGGCCTTAGCCATTCACTGCATTTGCTCTGTTGGATTCTCTTCCATGGTTTTCAGCTCACAAGGAGGCAGTGATTCTCACCAAAATACTCCTTCCAAGTTTCTTCCAATATTCTTTATAGATCAAAGGCACACAGTGATGGGGCTGTTCCTCTGGATGTTGTCAAAAATGTCCAGAAAGGCAATAAAATAGCTGCTTTAAGCATTACCCTATTAATGCCGGTTGCCCCAAGAGAAGCCACGTCTTCAGAGAAAGCCACGATGATATTGTCCATAAAGAAAAAAAGATGTTCATCTAAGGATGTGTTAGGAGAAGAAACAACAGCACAAGCAAAATGTTAATGACTAGGGAGGCTTTACTTATAAAAGAGTTGGTACGAGGGAATCACAAGAGATGGTACAGTGAGCCAGGGCTGGTAGCTCCTGCCCAGTCACCACTCTTAGGCTGAAGGCACATGAGTGAAAAGTGGTACCAGAACCCAGAAAGGGGGGGAGTTGGATGGAGTTGGGGCCTTGAAAAGAGCAGTGACCTTTGGTCTAAGGACATGTCCAGGTGGAGGTGACCTCTCAGAAATGGAATACATGCCCTGACCCTCCCCCTCCCTTCTGCTCGTTTCTTGCCAGAGCTCCCCATTGGTGAATGTAACGGGGAGCCAGAGGGTGCAGAGCCCTCTTGATGAGATTTGTACTGGTTGGCTCTCATAGAAGAGAGCAGAGGGTGGAGAATGTGTCTGGAGAGGCAAATGAATGCTATCCCATGCAGTTGTATATTCCGATGCAGTTTTTAAAAGCCAAAGAGTAGCAGGAATAGCCATTGGAACAGGACTTGCTAAGTATTTGGTGGAGTAGAATACCATCCCGTACAGAGGAATGACCTAATTCTGTATGTGCTGATCTAGAGCAACTTCAAGGACACATGCAGGGGGAAAGGTATGAAGTGTGAAGCTCTGGCTGTCGGCCTAGGCTGCACATCAGCATTACCTGGGGGACCTACCATGAAAAATATCAACACCTAGGCCTCTTCCCTGGAGCCTCAGAGTTAACTCATCTATGTAAGGGTCTGAGTTTGGATATGTTTCTGGAGCCTCCCAAGTGATGATACGCAGCTAGATGTGAAAACCATTAGGTACATTGTGTACCTGCTACTGAGAGAATCCCAGGGTATAGACACATGGAGCTGTGAGTCCACATCTGCAGTATTTCAGGGAATATACAGGAAAGTGGCTCTGAGGGGCTGCCTCTGATGGAGGCAGTTGGGGCACTGGTCTGTACTGGAAGGAACACAGACTTTTCAGTGCCACCCTTTCACAGTGCTGGAATTTTTTCTATGTACATACATGCATTGTTGAACTTCAAAAACTCAATTAGAAATAGATTTGTTGAGTTTCGAAATCACCATTCATTCATTCTCTAAAATTGTGGAGCATATCTGTGCAAGGCAGGATTCTTTATTTTTTTAACCTTTAAAATTATTTATAACCTTGATAGTTAGGAATCTGAGTGACAGGCTGTTTGACTAAAGAATAAAGCCTGTACCAAGAAGGTGTTTCCTTGGGTGTGTTTCAAATGAAAATGAAATTAAGGCTGTTGCATCAAGGCCTCGTGCGCTTCCTTTCTGAGCTATTCTTTCCTGGGCTCAGGTCACTTGGCACCACAAAGAAAATCTGTTACGGAGTTAATCACACTCTCTTTAGGGTAAAGTGGATTCTCTTAGACCCCTGCATCTGGACTATTTCAGGTTTCTTATTAAAATTGGGAAGCCCTAACGTAAGAAATCAGAAAGTCAATTTTAACACTGAATATCTACCCATGAACTTTTCCCTCAACCCCCCAAACAACAATTGAATTAAGTAGTTCAATTATGTTGAGCTATATATAGTACTTTCACCTGATCCTCATCCGTCATTCTCCATCTGCTATCTACCCAATTTCCTTTAAAAGTTCCATTTTATAAGAGAGTATATAATGAAAAACCTTAACTCCTGACCTTTATGGAGATACACTAGCTCAATAATAATTAGCAGTTGTCCTGGTAACCTCAGACTCACTGCTTAAATCACCTGTATTTGTCATCGCTCCTGCCTTTAGGACAGTGAGATCACCTGCTTTGTGCTAATAAAAAAAGACATTTCACTAATTTTGTAATTCTTTTCAGCTTCTGCTATAGGAGTAGAAGAGATACCATTTGTGATTACACTCACCAAAGAGATTTTTTTGTTTTGTTTTTTGGTGACTAAAGCAGTGAGATCAAACAAAAATCATCCTAGGTTTTAAGCAAAGTGGGAAGACCTCTTTGGTCTATTTTGTCCACTACTATACCCATAACCTTAAAAGGTTAAATAGATGAAACATTGCAGGTAAGAATTTAAGGGTGATAGCACCAGGGATAAAATGAAAGAATGAAATTGGCAGGTCTGTCATTGTATCAGACTTCACTGACAAAGATAATTAAAGCCCGTTAACTCCAGCACTTTGACGTGAAGAACACTGCCTGAAAATTAACAAATCCAAGCTAAAGCACGAGAGAGACTTCTCATCTTCAGATTCATTTGTTGGCTTCCACTCCGTCTCAAGGGAAGCCTGCTTCCTCCTGTACATCCATACACAGTGCTGTGCAGCGCATTTGTTGGCTTCCACTCCTGTACATCCATACACAGTGCCGTGCAGCACAGACCTCATGCTAGGACCTCTCTGTGACGCTCTGCTTCCTCTGGAGGAGAAACTGACAGCCCGCCCGCAGCCCCTAACACACATACACATCCTCTTTCCCATTATTCTCTTGATCCCTGTGTGAAAGTGGAATTAAAGGAAATATGTCCTTAGTCATCCCATGGCAACACTTACTATGTTCAATTGTCACAGTGAGAATAAACTGGCAGGAGATCAGGGATGAAGAAGCAGAGTCATGGGAATCCTGAACGTGCTAATCCAGTAAAGACAAGGTCCACATACTCGTGACTTAGACGGCCTAGGTAGTCATCCCAGACAGCATGAGCCTACAGCGTCTGAGAGATGGCATACACTTCATGATCAGCAAGCGAACATCCACTAGCTGCTCTTGCCCTCCTCTCCACCCCTTCAGTCTCAGTGGACTGCAAACCTATTTTCAGGTTCTGTTTCCCTGAACAAATATTCATCCGGCACCACCACCACTCAGGCTGCTGTAGCCTGAATTCACTTGGGAGAATGCACTATCAGCACCCAGAACCGGCTGGATCTGACGTACAGGCCCTTCCCAGGTGGTTACAAACCCGTATTGAACACTTAATGTTTAGGACACTATTCCAGGAACTATGAAAAAGACAACTGAAACATACTCTCTCTGATCGCCCCGATGAGGGAGATTAGGTGTATATAGGGGGAGCATTGCTGCCAGCATGAGACAGATGTTAAGTTGCAAGTGGGTGGCCTGATCATACTCAAAAATATTTATGGTTGAATGAAGTTTCTTTGCATCTGTGGGCAGGGTTTCCAGTAACCTCATTGCTTTATCTTCTAGATCTGTTTTGAAGTTTATACTTTCCTTGTCTGCCTTAGTCCTGCTGACTGTTAGCTGGGGAGGAGGAGTTAAGAGTTTTATGGCCCAACTTTTTTCTTTTGTTCAACCTTCTACTTCTCAAGACTCTGCTGATCATCAAGAACTGAGCTTAGAAGAGAAAAGATGGTGCCATGTCCCGAAGATATCAAAAGGAATGAAAAGCTGGCATTTAATCATTTTCATGTGTTGCATTTTTGAAGCCTCTGCCCACCAGAAGAGACTTTCTCATTGGGACATATTTATACTTTTTTCCCTCCCAAACAACTAGCAATTTACTAATATTTGCACTAGCAAAAATCCCTCACAGTTTATTTAGCCCTATGTCAAATATCCTGTTAACATAAAATTTAGTTCATACCTTGAAGCATTATTTTCTAACCTGATATGGGAAAAGAGAGTTTTGAGAATTAGTCATCGTTTAAATCCTGAATCAGCATAACCAGGAAAAAACAAGAGAGACTGTATGCATCGCCATGGGTCAGGGAAAGTTTTGCTATTAAATTTTCAGGCAATATGTAAATGTCTGTACAGGGCTCAGGGATCTTTTTCCTGGTGTTTTATCTACCAGGAAATTCTAAATTAAATCCTCTCTTCCTCGTAAGTCAGTTACCAAGTTCTGCCTATAATTTCAGCACAAATCATTTAGGTCATATGTCCACAAGCAAATACCCTGGTTCATCATTACAAAGAAAGTAAGTCTTCTTGCTATATTTTTCTTTGCATACATGGCTGATTTTTCCAAACTCTTCTTCCGCTTCCAGAAATGTCAGCTCCTGAAGTTTATTCTTTTTTATTGTGTACCAATCCCAGTAGTGACACAAAGGAAGGCTTAGTAAAACCTAAGTTGATATTTTGAATACAGCCAGCCATGGATCGGAGCAGAGAAAGCTCTATTAGCCATAACCTGAATGCTCCTGTTGAAGCTCAGTCAGAGCTGGCCTTTCACCCTACTCATTGTTTTTGGTTCACCTCTTGTAAGCAGGTTCATTGTGTACCCCACTGGACTTGTCACACCTTGGGAAGAATTAGGTCTCTATATGCAAAAATGTCCCGTGGAAACCTAAGACCCTCGTCTAGAATCTGAATATGTAAACAGTGCACTGGGTCCCCCAAACAGGAGAGCAATGTGATTTCAAGCAGAGGCCCATTTGTATGCTGCCATAGCCTTACATGTGGCTTTATTCCAGATTCATGTAGAAATAGAAGAATGTGCAGTAACTAAGAGAAAGAATACGCCATGTCTGCTCCGTTCAGCTGACCCATGACTTCTGAAGATGGCCCCATTTCTCTGGAGAGGATGTGATTCTTTCAAGATTATTTTCCTACACATCACTGTGGGGCTGGCCTGGCTTCACGCCATAGTGTGAAACTGGGGTGTGTGTCTGTGCAAAGCCGAGATAGAATCAGGACCCCCCAGGGTCCCTGCTCTGGTTTTGCTGAGTGGAACATGTAGTTTGAGATTTTTGGAGGCTGGATGGAGAAGAGGAAGGAGAAATAAGGGTATTATCAGTGGGGGAGGAGCAGAAATCTCTACAGGAAGTTTTATGGAGTTTCCTGTATGTGGTATGCAGTGTGAATCCTCTTCTATGTCACTTCATGAAGTTTCCTGCAAAAATCACTTCCTCATTATCTGGTCTTTCACAGTATTAAGAGCTCAGGCTCTGGGGACAGATTTATTAGTTGAGTTCATATCCTATCTTTATTAGTTGTTTTATAATATACAGTGGCTTGACCTCTGTAAGCCTCATCTGTTCAATAGTTATAATAGTATCTACCTCATAGGGTTGCCGTGAGGATAGCATGAATCTTCCATGTAGAGAACTTGGCATGGCTCCTAGCTTCTAAAAAGTGTTCAATAAAAGTTACCTACCATAATCAAGTCAGAGTAGCTCTTCTGACAGTAGCTGAGGGTTTAGGATGTCTTTGGAGCAGTGGTTCTCAACCTTCCTGATGCTGTGACCCTTTAATACAGTTCCTCATGTTGTGGTTACCCCCAACCATAAAATTATTTTTATTGCTGGACAAAAGTAATTTTATGGTTGGGGGTCACCACAACATGAGGAACTGTATTAAAGGGTCACAGCATTAGGAAGGTTGAGAACCATTGCTTTGGAGGGTTATACTAAGGTGTTGAGTCCTGCTTCATGGAGGCACCAGGTGAGAAAGGAGACCATCCTCTGGGAGCCAGTCACATGTGAGTTACAGACAGTTGATAAAGCCAGGTAAGGAGAACTTAAAAGTCATAAAAACCAATAATGCCAGGGTCTGGAGAAAGAGCAAGCCACCCATAGCACCCAGCACCTCCTTTGGTCCCAGCTCTATTGCAGCAAAGACACTAATTGATTTTTATAAGCCTCACTCCTCAATAAAGCAAGTTACGTTTGATATATTCTGGTTTTGAGGATAGAAAAATGTGTGCTGTATCTTAGAAAGGTTTCCATTGGTTATAATAAGGCCTGGATGCTTAAATAATTAGATTTGTTCACAGAGTTGCTCAGTGGAAAACTTTGTTCTTCAGTGATAGAGACTTTGCACCACAATTCCTCAAGATCTCAGCATGGTAATAATCTGAGGAAATGGGGGTAGGGAAGCACACGAAGCAGATGGACCAACCATAATTATTTTCATGAATTTTTCTACTGTTTTTTTTTTTTTTTTTTTTAAACTGGAACTAGGTTAAGAGTCTTTCCTGCCTCCCATAATGGTCAGCAGCAATGTACCTCACCACACGGGGAAAGTCCAGTTGCTACCGTTCCAATGTGCAAGGAGACACAGGAGGTAGTGAGGGCACCACTGGAGAGAGGGCTTCCTGTGCCCCACTGTTCTCACTCTCCTTCAAGGGGTTTCACGCTTCTGTGACTGTAACTATAGCTTTAGCTTTTTTGTTCTCTGAATCATTCAGCAGCTTTTACTGAATGCCAGCAGTATGGAAGCACATTGCACATTATATTACAGATGAGTTACATTAGTGATTATTAAGGATCGTGTCCTTAGTAATAGATTGAATGATCTGGTGCTGCAGGATAAAGTGCTGTTGGAATTCCCAGACAGGAGAGAGAATTTTGACCTAGACTTTGTGATCCAATTGTATCACAATTTGTATCTTGAAGGTTAAGCTGGATTTAGAGGGGGAACAGAGGAGAAAGCCTCAGAGGCAGGAACACACGGGGCATATGTGGGGAGCTGCTCACAGTTAACTTTGAACATATGCTTTTCATCTGCAATATTACAATTGTTTTATTTCTTATGGCAGTATGATTTTTCCTTCTGGAGGTGCTAAAGCTGGGGAAGCCTAGTAATGTCTTCCCGTATCAGAATTCCATTCTAGCAGGATCCCGATGGAACATCTTCTGTCGATTTAGCTTATATAATTGATTTGCCTGAGGTGTTCCCTATTTTCATCACAGTTTTGCTTCACAGTCAAATAGACTTTGCCATCTGGAACTCTTTCTTTATTTTCTTAGCTCACATTTTCTTCCTTAAGGGGCCTGTTTTCATTTCTAAGTGTCACACGGGGTCTACAACATTCTGCTTCATCCTGTTTGCTTTGAGTTTTGTATTCTAAAGAACCAACAAAATGTGTTAGAAAATAAGCTGAATTCCTCCTTTCTGTGTTATAACCCAAGACCAAACACATCAGACAAATTCTGACACCTTCAGCTTTCAGCAAAGGCTATTTACCTTGGAGCTAGTCTGTGTCTCTAAGAGACTAGATCTGAGCTCCAAGAGGGTAGAACAGCTCAGAGACAACTGGGACAGGCCACATTCATGGCGGATTAGTGAGGAGAGAGTGTAAATAGTGATCACATAGCCTTACAGCAAATTCCTGCTTATTTTTACTCCTTAGAGTTACTATGTTTAGCCTTCAGTTACTGTGCTAACCCTGCTAAAGTGTATGGTATTTCATTTCATTCAGGTGGGTAACATCCATTCTCTTTTTCAAATTGTAAGTGAACTGTAGAAACTGCATCCTAGTCACTCAGCTATCTAGTCTGACACATTGTCACAAAGCACTGTGCACTATTCAAGTGACTGTCAGGGCCTTTGCTTTTGGAATGTTTGCATTTCTCTCAGTCCAGGGCCTTTCTGGGCACTAATAAGAGCTGGCTATTCTTGTCCTTCCACATGCTTCTGGAAACTTAGCACTAGTTTAAACTTCCTTAAGGTGACATATTTTTAAATGCACAGACAGTTATATACAAAACCCTATATGTCAACATGAGCAAATTTACCAATCAGGATTCTTGGTTATAAGTAACAGAAAAATCTAGCCCAACTAACTTAGGCTAAAATAAAACTCATTGGTTTATAAATGTACTTGAGGCCCAGGAACATCTGTGGTGAGACCTGGCTGTGTCTAGGGAGTCAGGTGTTGCCATCCAGACCAAGCTCTTGCCATGTCTCAGCTCAGCTTTCCTATATGTTGACTCTCCTCTGAAATAAGCACTTTCCTTTTAATTATGACATTGTTGCCACCAACTATCCTTATTTTCTTTAAAAGGTCCAAATCTAGCAGAAAATAAACAGCCTCTCTTCCTCAACATTTTGAACAACAGGCTGGGCCTAATTCCTGTTTGTCCAAAGTGAATCACATCCCCATCTCTCAGCCATTCTCCTCTGCTGGGCTAGACCCATATTCCCTGTTCATTCTTGACACGCAGAACACGAAGACCATGAGACTGGAGAAGGGGTGGTCCTCAGGGGAAAGACAGCCAAGCGCCACTTAAGTCACTGCTCTGGGCTTTTCTTACATGGACTTGATGAAGTATTGGTGACTTTACACTCCAGGATGTAGATATGTACTGCTTTTTTCCTATCTTAGATAATCTCTGAAAACGTCCCTTTTGGGGTTTAAGTGATTGTTGCATGATTTATTTCTCTTTTACTGAATGATTCCTTCAAAATAATATGTTTTGTAGTTTTTTTTAATGAAGAACGTGTCATCTTAGCCCTGGACACAGTTGATTCATTTAAGAAAAGCAAACTTCTGAGAAAAGACTGTCATCATCGGTGCCCATTACGGTCATTAGAGAACATATGGCAAACATCTGTTGCGGCTGGCCTCCGTGAGTTCTAATCCCAGGGTTGTAAGGAGTACATCTTAGGATTTGATTAACCAAAGGAAAAAGAATCTTGAAAGGACTGGCCCCTTCTCTTCTGTGAGAGCCGTGGATGCATAAGAACAGTGTATCTGCTAGCTCAGCAGCTCTGAGAGCCCCCCAGACACAGGCTGCCAGGGGGGTGGGGGTGAGGGTGGGGGCATCTTCTGGTGATCTCGCAGAAACGGCAGGACAACTGACAGCCAGCTCACGAGCTGTGTGGCAGTCTCCAACTTGTGGTGATGTTGTCCTACAAGTGTGGATAAGAACTGATTCTTCTGCCAGGATGACATTGAGCGGCTGGAAAATTCCATCTTAGTTTGATCCTCCAGTGTCCAGTTCATATCCCTGAGAACGAATTTTGCTGTCAAGGATTGAAATCCAGTCTTTATGAGATAGGTTGATGGTGGATGTAATAGTGGTGATGACAGTAATAATTTACATTAATTAAGCACCAGTGTGCCAGGCTCTTTTAGTGTATATACTTATTTAATCATCGTGCCTGATGTACTGTTATAATCCCTAGTTTATATGTAAGGAAATAAATACAGAGAGGTTACCTAACTTACCTGAGGGCAGAGGTGGGATTTGAACCCAGGCAGTCAGACTCCAGGATTTCCCCATCCCAGTCATTAGGCTCGGTTGCTTCTGTGGATGGTAGTTGGGTAATGACAGGACTTTCAGTCCTGCTTCAGTCTCCTCCTGAATGCCGGGCTTTCAGGAAGGAGACCGAAGCAACCCAGTCCTGTTCTCTCTCCTGCCAACCCTCCATTCTTTGGTACCACTCAAGTTCAGATGCTGGGGGAGTTTGGGGAGCTAATAAGAAGATGGGAGAGCGGGAACAGTGAATGAGTATCTTAAGAAAAAGAAAGAGGACAGTAGACCAGAATTTAAGAGGAAAAAAGAGGGAGAGGAGGGCAGGAAATAGTTGGAATGAGTTATAATAAAAGATAGAGACTCTAAAGGATGAAAGTGGAGGATTCTAGCGAGGGAAAAGAATGGGATGAATGTTTGTGACCATCTGTTGTTGCCAGGCAGGCCCTAGTCTGTGGTCTTTACATACGTTGTCTAATCTTACGACCCAAGGAAGTAAACCACTATCAATATCCCCATTTTACCAAAGGGGGGACTGGGTTTCAGCGGGATGAAGTGACTTCCCCAAGATCGTAGCGCTGGAATTTAGATAGATGCCTATATAACCACCTTCCAGCTCCCCACCCCCAGCCAGCAAGTCTTTCGTCATTTTAAGGACTCGTCCCTCATTCCTAGGTGTGGTTTTTTAGCCCCAGACGAGAGCCACATTTGAGATCCTGAGATTTGATGGCTACTCAGAGATGATACTGATGGGACAGCCCTTGCTTTGTTGGGAGGTAGTTGTTGTGTTCACCATCACAAGAAGAGGGGCAGGCAACGGAGTTTTGTAGCACACCTCATTTCTTCCCAACTTTCAACCTGTATAAAGCTAACTCTTTCATTAGACTCCAGGTCTGTCAGGCACTAATCCTCCTATGCATTCCATAACTCTCTAATCTCAGGTAAGCAATGTTTTTTCATATTTGAGAGATTTCCTTTTACATTTGCTCATTTCTGCCATTAAAAACAAAACAGAAAACCTTCCCTCAAAAGTTGACCATCTGGTTGTCGCTACACTTTCTCCAAATTGAGGAGATAGCCGCAGGGTGTTTGCAAGCCCAGCATTTATCTCTGGCGTAGGCACAATCCCAGCACCTACTGATTGCATTTCCAACTTTAGGTTTATGATTTGAGAATTGAACTTCCTCTTCAATTTTTTTCCTTTGCTTTCATTTATTTTTTGGAATCCAGGTGTAATTGGCCCCTGAGGGGCTGGACTGGTTTAATACATTTATCATATCCATCTCAAAATCTGGGCAGGTGACCCTCACATAGTGCCTTATTGTCAGCTGAAACGGGTACAGCATTTTCAAGACTTGTACACTTTCACTAAGTGCAGACATTAATTTCGAGTCTTTGTGTGCTGACAAGTTCCGTGCGTGTGTGTATGTATTTAGAGCACAGTTGGGTGACATGTGCTACGTGTCTGATGACAATTGTTCTCTGAGCATTATTGATAAACCTAACCAAATCCAGGGATGATGAGGCTCATTATTCTTTTTAAAAATACATATAAAGTTAAGTTGAATGAGAATTTTAAAAAAAGAGCAAATGAACAAAAGCTGAGAGAGGAAGAGAGAGGAATTCATCATAAAACTATCTCGAGCCACCTAGTAGTCGTGACAAAAAAGGGGAAAAAATATGACAGGATGTATATTTCAATTGTCTGTTCGATGAAAGCATACAAATCCATCAGGAATTGCATATTACAGTATTAATTTGTCATGTGAGTCCCTATATTAATGATTTTGAATGGCACAATAGACCGTGTCTTCCATTGCAGTTTCATGCGGAAAACATGAGGGCGTCTACGCACAGCTGTTTCTCCTATTGGTTCTGATTAAATGTAGAGCGCAGGCTGGGCATGGTGGCTCACACCTGTAATCCTAGCACTCTAGGAGGCCGAGGCAAGAGGATCCTTGAGGTTAGGAGTTCCAGAACAGCCTGAGCAAGAGTGAGACCCCCCTCCCCTCCACTAAAAATAGAAAAATTAGCTGGGTGTTGTGGTGGGCCCCTGTAGTCCCAGCAACTCATTCCATAACTCTAATCAGGAGAGTTAGGCTGAGGCAAAAGAATTGCTTGAGCCCGAGAGTTTGAGGTTGCTGTGAGCTATGATGCCACTATACTCTAGCCTGGGCAACCAAGTAAGACTGTGTCTTAAAAACAAACAAACAAAATAAAGGTAGAACACAATGTTAAGTGGAAGTACTGAGAGCAAGGAGTAGCACAGCCTAGAGAAAGCGTGTTTTCTGGTGGCCTGCCTGGTTACAGGACAATAAATAGAGGGCGGGATCCCTCTTAGAGGATCCCAGTTGTCTGAACCTTGCTTTTGACAAGAGCTATGTGATAGGTGATTCTGAATGGAGGTTTACAGGAATATAAATACCTGAAGTACAGATACCATGTTAATTGAAAGATGATGCCAGATAGATCATGTTGCATTGAGGAAATTAGGCTGACCAGAGTCCTTGTCTCCTTGGGACTCGTTTGGATTAGGCAAGCACTTCCCAAGTGCCCACAGTGTGTGGGCAGGTGCTGGGAACATAGTGGCAGTGCCTGTGAGGAGCTGCACCCAGGTCCCTTCATAGACGTGTCATGTGCTGCGAGAAAGGCAGCCTCGGGGTGCAGTGGGGTCCAGAGGAAGGTCACTGAGCCTCACTCTCCCTCTTCAGCAGTGAGTGAAAGTTACCATGGGAAGATAGGGGACATTGCAGGCAAATGGGACTGCGCCAGCACAGACAGGGACACAAATACCTACATGCTGGGGAAGAATAAGCTGTTCTGGGGCCAGGGGAAGATGGCAGTCAGGAGAGTGGAGGACTAGCCCAGGCCAGAATTTGCAACAGATATAGTTTTAGGTGGTACCAAGATGCTTCTCAAAAAAATAAAAAGTGGTTTTGGATTGTTTTATTAATACTTAACATTGTCTTCTTCAGCCATTACTAAATTCAGGCACTTTGCTTGGCAATTTATCTATGTGTTGTTTTATTTAACTTTCAAGCTCACTCTCTGAGGTAGGTATTATTTTCCCTGTTTTACAAGTAGGAGACTGAGCCACAGAAAGGTTAAGTAACTTTCCCAAAGTCCAAGAAGTCCAACTGTAAAGACGTTTTGCCACCTTACTGTTAGGGGATATTTTATCACCCGAGGACTGTATATGTTCTAAATCTGAGCCCCCAAAGAATCAAGAGTTCTTAGTCATGCTTTATGGAAGGAGGGATGACCTTGACTCTAGTCTTGGTTTCCTTAAACCTAAGATTTGCCCTGCAGAAACTTTTTTTTTGGTACAGGCTCCTTGGACGTTGAGGCTGGGCTGTGCAGCACACGGAATTTGTTTTGCGTCACTCTCTTCCCAGGAGCAAGCTGCTGCTTCAGGGCAGTACAAAAACTCATCAACTGTAGAGAAAGAGAAGTTTATCTTCCTGTGTGTAACAGTGGAAAGGCTAACATCCCCTTCTTCTGAAGGCCTTCCCGCATTGTTTTTTCCTTTTCTTTTTCTTTTTTTTTTTTTGAGACAGACCCTCAAGCTGTCGCCCTGGGTAGAGCCGTGGCCTCACAGCTCACAGCAACCTCAAACTCCTGGGCTCAAGCGATTCTCCTGCCTCTGCCTCCCAAGTAGCTGGGACTACAGGTGCCTGCTACAAGGCTCAGCTATATTTTGGTTGCAGCCATTATGTTGTTTGATGGGCCCAGGCTGGATTCAAACCTGCCGGCTCAGGTGTATGTGGCTGGCACCTCAGCCACAGGCGCTGAGCCACCCACATTGTTTAGACATCAAATTGTTGGTTGTTTGTTTTTAAAAGGAGGATGGTCATAGGTAGGACAAAATGTTAATAATCATTCAGTGCTGCTTCTGTTTTATACAGATGTGAAATTTTTTTCTCATTCAAAAGCAAAAGATATAGAACAACTTACTTGTTTGTCGGTAAAGATCTGGTTGAAGAAGTTGCAATCTCTGCCACAGAATGCTGTACAGAGGCTAAAAAACAATAAGGGGATAGCTTTTCATGTAATAATGGAGCCATCTCCAGGACATATTGTTAGGGAGAACAAGCAGTTTTCAGAACAATGTGGATAACTTACAACCATTTGTTAAAGGGGGGAGGGTGTGAAATCACACATCAACACAAACTTGTGTGTTCATATAGTATCTCTGAAAGAAACATGAGAAGCTCACAATAGCAGTTACTTCTGGAGAGGCAGTCAGTGGGAAGGAAGCCTTATTTTTCTTGTCCGCCCTTTTATATTGATAGTCTTTTATACTGTTTGAAAATGTTATCAGCTGTTATGATAGCATTCCAACCAATTAGGTTAATGTAAAAGTTAAAGAGAAAATAAAACCTCCCCATCCCTCAAACAAGTTAAATGGCATTCATATATTTTATTTTTAGGTATGTACTTTTATCCCATAGTTGTGAATTATCCATCATAAAAGTATTTTAAATCTGTGGTTTATAACCAGGCAACCCTGTAGCAATATGGGATTACCTAGGATCATGAGTAATTGGAGCCCTCATCCAAATACTTGCTGTTACACTACATCCGAGCTTCCCAACAAGAGAGCAATAAAGTCCTGTGTGGAACTGCTAAGCCCCATACCTGTCGGGGACTGATAAGTACACATGGGCAGGTTCTTTGATACGCGTCCAAGTCCGTTGTCTGAGATAAGCAAGCTTAAGTGCAAATCTGCGATTTAACTGCATTTCACATTTGATATGGAGATATAGGAAAGATCCAGAGAGAACCTGTGTGTTCAGCATACATCTATTGCTTCAGCTCTTTTAAAGATTTTCCTTTCCTGTGGAAAAGGAGCCCAAAAGTTCTGTCTCCTGCTAAAGGCTGATCAGCTGACCTAAGGGCTAACTTACTTTTTGGTGCTTCGCAAGTGACTAATTGGTGGTGTTATTTTAACCAGTAACAATTCAGATATGCTTGCAGCTGGCAGGATTTATAAACAGTTAGTGACCAAAACAATTGGCAGTATCCCGAAAGGTGACCCGAGAGCAGGGTGAGCAGTGCGGGCAGGGAGGCCTGCAGACGCGAGGCCGTGCCTCTGTGCTGACAGTGAGGGAAAATGGGTTTCAGATTCATATTGTCTCCACATGGCGAGATCTGCCCCTCCTCAACTTAGCATGACTTCTTCTTTTGCAAATATGTAAGGTATTTCAGAAATGTTTTAGAAAAACTTATTTTTAATCAAATGTTTAGTGTTTACTGAAAAAAAAAAGGTGTATTTCTTATGAAGAATCTTGGATACCAAAATGCAATAGGATTTTAATCAACATCCATGTCTTTAGCCCTCAGCACCTGGTCCAGAAGTTCTATAGTGTTGAGTATATGAGAGAAATTGTTGTTTTATATATTTGTGAAAACAGGCTGAGGTTTATTTTATTCTCATTTAGGTGAGAGAGAACACTGGCACAAGGAATGTCTTTTTTAACTAACATTGACTTTTCCCCTTCATTTTTTAAGTTCCTCATCTGAAATATGGCATGTGACAATAAAATAGAATCATCTTTATGAGATGAATATCTTTGCAAAGACAGAGATTGGCCAAGCATTTCATCCTTAAGAAAAATGAAAAGTCATGTTACCCGTGTAGTGAGCCATCTGCTGCTCTGTAGACCAGGGATAAGTGACTCACCAGCCAAGTCTGGTTTCATATTTATAAGCTGCAGCTCATTTCCAAAATGGTAGGAATTAATCCAATGTGACTTCACTTTGAAAGTTAAGTTTCACATGGGAAATTAACCTCCAGGCTTGGCAGGTGAGCCCTTGGGCAGAGTAGCGACTGGCAGACTGTAGCAGAGCACTCATCTCCAAGAGTGTTTTGTGTCCCTCCTCCAGTTCATCTTCCTGGAGTAACTTTCCATGCTCATATACAATGAAGGGGAAGTCTTTTCACACTGAATATAAAGAACAGCCTAAAAATGAGAAATTAATTTAGCTTTGCCCCAGGGTAGCTTAGATAAAGCTTTTAAATGTTAATGTTAAAAAGCACTTGGAGAGACCTTCTATTTGGAGCCTGAGGAGCGAATTCCTTTAGCAGGGCGTTTGACATAACCCCAAGTAGCAGCTCATTAAGCAGAGGTCCAGATTTGGCATTGAAACTTACATTTCACTAGTATAATGAAAAGTTCCAGGAGAAGAAAAAAAAAAGCACAGGTGCCTGATTTTCATCCTTCTGCCATTTTTAGCTCATAATCTTGGAATCTACAAATGCCTTTAGGATCCAATATGCAAAGAAAGTGACATATTACAAGGAGCCATGAAAAGGATAGCCAGTAGTTCCGTGGAAAGCAAAGATGGGAGGGACACCTCATTAGGCTGCGGTGTCAATGTGCCTCGGCTCTGACACTCAGCCATCGTTACTTTGGGCAAATCATTTTGACCTTTATATCTGTCGAGGGACTGTATATCTCCATATGCCTGTTAGTCGGCTGCCCTGGTATAAGTTCAGTTGAATTTAGTTGTACCTACTCTCCCTTCCCTGTACTGATTTCAGAGATAAATTATATGATCACGCACTATATACAATGTAGCATTAATCTATGTACAATGTAACATTAATGCACTATATACAATGTAGCATTAATCTATGTACAATGTAACATTAATCGTAACAACTCATGGTATGCGTTTCCCAAGTGCCTGTTTCTCTAAACTCATCATCTATGGACCAGGGACCACCTTATTTGTCGCTGTTCCTTCGGCCTCACAGAACAGTGCCTGGCTTAAATTGGCCCTTCTCAAAAGAAGCAATCAGTTCAGCAGGTCCTATGACAAGCCTACAGGGCTGGATCCGTGAACTGTATGCGATCACCAGCCACAGTGCTCCTCCAGTGCCCAGAGCCTCTGTCATGGTTGGTCCCCAGACCTCAGAGAGCCTGGCAGAGATGGCGTGTATATAGCAGAGGTACACGCATATTTCACACACTCTGACCCAGAGCTGCCTTGGTGCCAAGGTGCCATCAGCAGTCCAGAAGTTGGGAAGAATACCTAGGTGATGTGGCTGGCACTGTCATCAAGGAGAATACTACTACCACAGAATATATTTACAGTGTTTCCGTTTCAGAGCCATTTTGTATGGACTGTTTTATTTGGTTTTGGCATTGACCCTGATCATAACGCTTGGCATACTGTATCACAGCTACCTGTTTTCTTCTCTGACTCCTGCCCTCAGCTGTCCTGTACCTCAGGCCCATGTCTGTTTCTTCGTCACTGTTTTCTCCCTGGCCCTTGGTAGCGCTCTTTCTAGGTTGTGTTAAATATGGGTTGAACAAGTGAGGAGGGCAGAGCAACTCTTTCCTACTTTTGGTGAATGAGGGACAACTGAGGCTCAGAGGGCTGGCGGGGCCTGACCAGGTCTGTGTGACAGTCTTAACCTGTAAACCTGTAAGCCAGTGCTCTTTCTGTAGGATCAGCACCCAGAAAAAACAGCATCATGTTTATTGTATGAGGTTGAGAAGCTTATGAGAAACAGAAAAGTGGAAAATTGCAATTCCCTCCACCTGGCATCTGCTCCCCCCCACACACACACTAACGCCTGTGGTTTCTTTTAGGTGCCACTGAGAGCTCCTCCAGTGAGCCTTCCCTGACCCTTGAGCCCTGGCTAGATTAGGTGCAGCTATCTGATGCCACCACTATAGCCAGTGCTGATTCCCGTCATTGCACTTAACAGCTGCTGCTGCATTCTTCCTGGGCTCCCTTGGTGCTGGACACTGAGCTGAGGGCTCCGTGTTCTCCCACAATTACCCCAGGAGGGTGGCTGCTCATGACTTCATTTTTCAAATGAGGCAGCTAACCTGTACAAGATCGCACAGCATGTAAGTGGCTGACCTAGAAATCATGAGATGACTCCAGGCTGCTGCACTGCCCGCCTCACCCCACTTAACTACAAACGTGATTATCATCTCTTTATGTACCAGATTTCCCCACTGAGCTGGGCCTGGGTCTTCCTCCTCTTCAGCATCCAGTACCTTCCCTGGCATCAAGGTGGCACTTAATATTGTTGGATGGACAAGCAGTGAAGAGAGAGCTATGGGATCCCAGGTGTGAACAGTTACTGCGTTAGCTTCTTGGGCCAGCCAGGACCACCAGGAGGTGTGGCTTTCCATGGCTGTGGGGTTCTGTCTGCTGGCCGTGATTGACTGTGCTGAACGCTGCCCTGGCTAGGGCATAGGCTGTGTGGGAGTCTATGACCCCTGGATCAGCTTCCCTACACCCGGGGCTTGGCTCCCTGGGAGAAAATTAGTTTTTAGCTCCAAGCTAATGGATAACCATTCCAGGAGGTATTTGAAGGAGAAATCTTAGGAGGATTTCTTGGGCCTTTTCTTCTTCCCTGAGATAATTTGCCCTATTTATTTCCCATTTAAAAAAATATATATCTGGAGTTATTTCCAATGTTTGGTATATCCACACTTGATTGGTTATTGTGGGGGAAAATTCTGTGTTAAATTTCTTTTATCGCTACTTTTGGGACTAAATATAGGCGTCCCACAGGTCTCACAGAGATCTGTATGACCTCCCTCTCAAACCTTGGGAACCCTCAGTCCTTGTCTGCCTTGATTTCTGGCAACACTGGGCATTGCCCACAGCCCCTCTGTCGACAGCCTGTGCTTTGCTTGTCTCTGGTGCCATCACCCTCTCCTGGTTTGTTTGACATCTCTCTGTCTCAGTCTCCTCTAAAAGCTCCTGTCCCCTTAAAAGTTGTTATTTCTCAGGGTCTGGTTTTACATTATCTTCTTAACCCTTTGATCCCATCACTTTGTATAATTCCATTTACCAGCAACATGCCAAAGACTGTCTGTATCCAGAATCTTCTACTGGTTCTTTAGACCCACGTGTCCAGCTGCAAGCTCCAGTGCCAGCTGACTGCTGCGGGTGAATGGCTCCCTGTCCTCCCCTGCACCCACCCATTCCTCACCCTATGCTTCCAGTTTCCGTGAAATCCACCACTCTCCATCTGGTGCCTGGAAACCTGGCCGGCTTCCTTTACTCACCACCAGCTTCTCATCAGTGATCAAGACCTGTTGATTCTGCCTCTCCCCCAGCCTGTCTCCATCCCCACAGCCAGCACCCCAGCCCAGGCCTTGCCCATCTGGGCTTCCTAACCCTTGACTGGCCCCTCCAGCTCATTCTCTACACTACAATGTGGGATCGTTCTAATGTGCAAACTTGAGGTCTTTGATGGCCCCCATGGATACTGTAAACTCCACAGTGTTTTTTGGGAATGATTTATTAAGAGGTGGTCGACCCCTGCTTGACACTGCAGCTTTCCTTTAAACTCTCTCCTTTGGTCCTAGTGAATTTGTTTTACTTATTCAGCCTGGCCCGTTTCCTCTCATCTCCAGGGAACACTGTGTTGTTAAACACCACTTCTTTCAGGAATCTTTTCCTGATTCCTTCCCTCCTCCATGGTCCCTGGACTAGGTGAGATGACTCTTGCCTATAGGGGAAGCATTTATCCCCCCAACCCCATAGGACATTTATCTCAGCATTGCTTGGGTATTTGCTGGTCTCATATTCTCAGTTCTATCTCCACGGCCCCAAGCACAGTGGCTGGAACACAGTGATTAAAATGTGTTTATTACATGAATGAGTAAACAAAATAACATAGAAAAATATTTTTGGACAATCCATTTTGCAAAAAGAAGAATTTTGGCCTCCTGCTCAGGAGATGAGATTTTCAGGGTTTCGTTTTGTTTTTTAATTCTGTAAATACCTCACATGTTTAGCAATGCCTCAGATTCAAGAACTTGTTTAGAACTCCCCAGCGCCTTCCAGTTGCACGTGGAGTGAAATCTACACTCTTTCTCGTGGCCTGTGTGAGTGGCCCTTGCGTACCTTACTTAACCTCTCCGACCTCGCCTCACCTGGCTTCCTCCTGGCCTGTACGCTCCAGTCTTCGTTCTGTTCCCTGTACAAACCAAGTCCGTTCTTGCCTCAGAATCCTTCCCAGCTCCAGGGGACCCTCTGTCCCCCCTGCTGTCACTACCTACTCCATCACCCTGTTTCATTTCCTTCCTGTCTCTTTCCCTCCGCAGTGTTCTTGCCGATTGCTCACTCACCTGCTTCTTATCTGTCTGTCCTGAAGACCCTGTGAGCCCCACGAGGGTAAGGAACATCCTGTCTTGTCCAGCACCCAGGACAAGGCCTGGCTGTGATGCTTCCTAAATATTTGTTAAGTGAATCTATTTTAGTTAGACAACACAACTTGGTTTGTTGATAAGCAAAGAACTCCCTTATCCAAAACCTGTCATTAACATGGAAGATATACAAGATCATTTTTCATCTACCTTAAGTAATCGGCCTAGAAAATGGTTCACACAGCAAGTAAGTTTTATAAACTCGTAGCTAAAATGTCTTCAAGTTTCCTGGATATGAAGACAGCTCTCTTGCTCTCTCTGTACGGTGGCCTGGCCATGCCAGTTCTTAAGTAAATAGTCACTCTGTGTTCATCTGTTCCATTTTCAACGTCAGACCTTATATAAATAGTCATTTTCATAAATCACATCCAGAAAACTAATATTTAAGGCTGTGGCTGTTGTTTAGTTATAGTCCTCCTGATCCTGTAGAACACAGATTATCTTTGGAAAGTTGGTAAGCCCAGTTGGTAAGAAGCCTGACTGTATCTGAAGCCAACACGTGGGCAACAGGTTGGCTGCTTTGGTTTCAGAGTTATTCTCCTTATGCCTCATGCAATTTAAACGTGGCCTTAAAAAAGCCAGTTTCCTTTCCTAGATAAGACCTGTAGGAGAATTTGAGCTATTCTTGATGGCAATATAACCTCACAAAAGATGTGTAAACACAGTGCTTTGCCAAATATTTGTAGAGGCGAGGGGCAGGCAGTGGGTTGGCACAGATCCAGAGGAAAGTGTCCTAGGAGGTGTTCTGTGGCCTCCTCACCTGTAAAATGAGGCTCATCAAAGGGCACACCTGCTCTGCTTATTGTGTCCAGTCAGGAGATAATGAGAGCAGAGTGCCCCACCCTGCCCCGTGGCGAGCCCTCAGTAAATGTTAACAGTCACTACTGTCAGTCTCTTCAGCCACTATTCTGGATGAATGCAAAGCCTGTGGCTTTGGCACTAACCACCAGGAGTTTGCCCCATCCTGAGCAGTTGCAAAACTCACCCGTAGTCCGTCATCTGCCAGGGAGCAGCTTACAGAATGAGTCGGCTCCAGGCAACTCATTTCTTGAGCACTTCCCTACCCACATGTACTCTGAGTTGCCCAGAAAGCAGCAGCTGCATTCCCCCTGAGATTTCAGCCTTACTTCTAGTCATGGGCAAAGTCATACCGAGGTAGATTCCTCTGACAACTCTTGGGGGTCCAGTGTAGGTCTCCAGAAGCCAGTCGAGCCCCAAAGTCCCAGAACCGGGCCCCTGCCTCTTTCTTTCTCTGTTGTCATCAGCAGCAGGCAGAGATGCTGGTGGGGAAGATAGAAGGAAGGACTTGGGAAAGGACTTCATTTTTTTAAGTATCAGTAAAAGTTTGGATAACTATCTTTTTTGAAAATTGATTCTTCCTTCTCCCTTCCTCACCTCCTGGTAGCCCCATGCTTTGAAGTTCCTTTTACCCCTTGTCAGAAACTCTGACTCTCATATAAAGGAGTATGGTGTTCAGATTCTGGAAGTTTCCTGGAGGGAAAGGGGTTAAGAGAAAGTAGCGTATGTGTACACATGCTAACAGTCTGAGTATTGCATTATCTATTTCAACAAATAAACCTTGATCAGGCTATCAAATACAGAGACAACATTGATCTTGCAAGAGGGATTTGCCAACTCTGAGATGCCAGCTGCCCTTCTTACCCACGGCGGGTAGAGAATGCCTCTTTCTTTTTAACTAGCTAATACTCACTCCGAATATTCAGGCCTTTAATCCACATTAATTTATTACTGCTTACCCTTTCTCTCCCCTTTAAAAAATATGAGTAAGGAACATTCCTTCTCAATTCTATGAGGTTTACAAAAAGACATTTCACCTGCGAGAGTGTCTTTGTTGTTGCAGCTAGAGGTGCAGTGGGGGTCTGTGTGTATTTTGCACGTGTGTGTCTCTACTATATATGAGCTCATTCATTCCCTTCCTGTAGTGTTCAGATTTAGCTTGCTGACTGATGCCCTGGAGGAAGCCAGTAATTCTCCATTCAGCAGAAGAGGCCAAACAAACCTACCCTCCTGTCTCTCACCACCTCCCTTGTTCTTTGACACTGCAGTGGTTCAGAGAAGTGTCTCTAGAGCTCTCATTTATTTTGGAGGGATAGTTTGAACTTTGACTGGATCTGCCCCCATTTTTGTCTTAGCGATCTTGAATGGTTCATTGGATAGAAGCAACAAAATTCATGTGCCTTCAACTACAAAAGTGAGAGGTGGGAGGAAGAAGGAACACGTGTGAGGCCACATTGCACCACTGTGGATGGGATTACAAATGAGCAAGACCTTTCTGACAATACAAGTCAAAAGCTTTATGATGAGCTTACCCTTTGACTCAGCTATATAACATAAGGAAAGAATTAGACATCTCTGCAAAGGTGAATGAGTTTTTATCCCTTATTTAAAATAACAAAAGAAATAAATAATTTAATTTTGTCCGACAATGGTGACATTTTAGTTATTATCACACAGCCATTAGTATAACACAACTATTAAAAATTGTGGATAATTGTTTATGAATATGAAATAATATTCATACATGGAATGATACAATAAATATGGAATAATACAATAAACTACTAATAAAATAATACAATAAAATACAATAAAATGGAATAATACAATAAACTACTTTGTTGAAAAAAGTAGAATAAAAAACTATGTAAATTATGGTGCTATTTTAATGTATGAAATTCATATATATTTATATTTATAGATAAGAGAGGGATATACACATATATTTATAGATATACATGGCTACTTTTACACACAAAGGTTCTAAAATAGTCACCAGCATTGTTAACTGATAACCTGTGGTATCTCCAAGTTAAGAGTATTGATGGTTTTGTTTTTTATATATTATTGTTTAGTTTTTTCATCAAGCATGGATTTTTTTTTTTTTAATAGCCAGAAATAAAAACAGTCTCTTTCTGTGTTTTAAACAACTTAATATTTGTACATTTTAAAAATACATTATGGGAGCACCCCTTCTTTTAGTTTCTTGTTGTTTTGGTTTTTGTTTGTTTGTTTTATTTTGTTTTTTCCTTTACCAAAAACAATGGAAAAGGAAAGAAAGTAAGCTGGCTTTGAATATATGAATTAAGCAGAGCCCTGGAGTCGTTCCTGGATAGTTCTGCTTTAGAACAGCAAATATAGCTACACAGACTCTGAGCGTGTTTATTGCTTTTTTTTAACCTCTACTATTTTATCAGATTCAGTAAGTATCAGTTAAGTCGAGGGCACTTTCCGTGTGTCAGATGTGGTACCTACCTCCTTATGTAAGTTAATTCCTGCAGCCCTCACACAACACCGATTGGGGGAACTTTTCCCTGGTTTTCAAAGGAGGAGAGTGAGGCAGTCACGAAGCTGAAGAGCACAGGAAGGGGATTGTTGGCTATGCTCTGCCTGCCTTCCAGGGCTTGCATCTCCTGGGGGAAGTTTCTCCTTGAAAATTCCCTAAGCCTGGCTTCCTAAAGGAGCCAAGCTATTTAAAGAACCAGTCTATTGGCTCAGGGGAAAACTGGAAAAAGGGAAGACAGATATTGAGAGGCTATGACTTAGAAGGAAAGGAAGGGAGAGGAGCTATTGTAGTCCCCACCTGCTACCCAAGAAATCCAGACATTCACAGAGGTCTGGTGTGCACCTGTCCAGTCCAGCCTACCTTGTCCCAGTAATTAGTGTCACTCACCTTGTGCAATATCATAAGAGAGATCAAGGCTGTCACTGACAGCATGTGTATGAAACTTGTGTGATGCCGCTTCTAAGAGCATGGAGTCATCCTTGGATGGAGCCAATCCCAGGAAGGAAGTACCCTCCTGTAATTCTGTCCTCCCACTCTCCATCCCCATGGGGGCCTTCTCAGGAAGCTGTCTATAGGAGCACCCTGGGTATCTGACTCCTTCCACCGTCGCCACCAGATTGAGTGTGGGTGGGTGGGTAGTGACTGTCTTCTTCATCTTCCCACATGCTGTAGCATCAAGCCTTCCAGTG
Organism: Loris lydekkerianus; assembly: GCA_963574355.1. Lineage (NCBI taxonomy): Eukaryota > Metazoa > Chordata > Mammalia > Primates > Lorisidae > Loris > Loris lydekkerianus. Next base: position 54,038 of record CAUYPK010162935.1, on the reverse strand, counting down.
ACAGTACCAGCTTTTCCTTGAGAAAACCAATGGCAAAAACAGACACCTTATGTTGGCCTTCCCTGAAAAAAGAGGCTAGGGCTTAATGAAGGTTCATAAATGAGCCAGAATTCAATATTGACACCTCTACTTGAACAGAAAATTCTGAGCTTTAGGAGCAGGTAACTTGATACCTGTGGGTCTGTTTGCCACTGGTAACACAACCTGAGCACCTATGAGCTTGCCTCTGTACTTTTTCCATGGGGAGCTTTGCTGTGCAGACACAACGACAAGGCTGTGCTAAGAGGGGAAATAATCCCCGCATAAAAGCCCTAGAACTTGAGGCATAGTACTGTTTTGCTCTTTCCATTGGGTTAGGGGATGATGCAGTTCTCTCTCCATTTTCACTTCCGTTTGGATCAGATGGTACAAATATTGAGTCCTTAAGCCTACTTTTAATTTTAAAATAGAAGAACCATTTTTGAGGACAAGCCAACCATGTCCTAATCATAACAGCATTTAGTAAACATTTGCTCAGTGCCAAGCTGTAATACACTAAATACATTATACGTATGATCTCTCCTTTAATTCTCACCAATCCTATGAGCTGTTGCTATTATTAATGATCCCCGTTTTGCAGGTAAGAAAAGTGAGGGACACAGAAGGTAAGATTCCCAAGGTGACACAGCTAACAAGTGGCAGAACCAGTGTTCAAACCAGTGTTTGAGGGCCATGGGACCCAGACTCCTGCACTGAACTGCTAACTCATTATTCTTAAGAATACTGTTTTCATTTAGAAATCTGTTTACCAAGTATGACAGGTATTCTCTGAAAACGGGCAACCCATGAAGTTTTGAGAAGCTTCCAAACCATTTTTTCTTATTTCTATTTAATGTGTATTTATGCGATCATGGACCTGGGATTTTACCTGTTGCAACAGATTCGAGGGCCATTCACACAAATTCCCTTGAAGTCTGCTTTGTTTGTGTGGTACATTTCTCGGTCCCTGTGTCTGCCAGGCTTGTGTAGTGAGTGTACTAGGGGCTTTGTTAGGAGGCGTCTGCCGTGTGCAGGAATGGCCAGAGGAGAGTGGGGGGCACAGGCATTTATAAGGAGCCCAGCTTCTGCAGTTCCGGCCCAGTACCTCCACTTTCCGGCTCTTAGGAAATTACTCAACCTCTCCAACCTTCAGCTTACCCCTCTGCAAAATCAGGGCAACCCTTGCAGGATTATGAGGACAAGTTATTGAGAGGGGAAAGCGCCCAGCCCAGCCCTAACACGCTATAGAGAGCACTCTCTCTACCAGTGGGAGCTGTTACTTAGAAGGGAGCTTTGTGTTGCTAAGTCTTGTCTCAGAGAGACCCACTTTGCTCTTTATGCTGATCCTTCTTCTCCAGCTGTAAGGAGGCCACATCACCCTTAATTCTGAACCCTGGAATGGAAAATGAGAGCAGCCCAACTCACAGGACACTTTTCCAAACTACACCAACCCAGACTGATCCCTCTTTTCAGAATTCCTTCAGTTCTTTTGACCAAATCACAGATTAGCCCTAAAAGTTTATTAATTCAGTGGATAAGAAGCTTATACATATTTGCAGAGCCAAAAATAATAATAAAATCCATGCAAACAAATCGAAGTTTTCACAGGAACAAAATAAGCGCCGAGGTGTTTTGCTAATGAGTAGAGTATGTGGCGTATTCACGTTTCCCGGTCATTTCCAGAGTGACCTGGAGCAAGTGGAGACCATGACCAGCGGTTCCCCTCTCTGCTTGCTCATCAGGATGTCAGGGCCAGACTCAGGGCAGCATTTAAAAAAATGTAGATTCTTAGGCTCCAACCCTCCTGGACGCATTTGGTTTCTTGCTAAGGTGAGGACTTTGCATTTTGGAAAGCTACACTTTATTTTCTTTCAATTTGTAATCTGCTAAGTTATTATTGTCAATAATCTTTCCCTGGGAGGATTCTCCTTTCCCTTCCATAGTGACCTGGGAGAAGGCAAGAAAATTAAAGTATATACAAAGTATTGTGCCATGATAACCTTGGGTGACAACAGGGAGCTGACACATACGTGCTGTGTGGGGTGTGGGGCTGTCACTGTAGAATGTTTACCCTCACCAACATTTCAGGTGGGTGTTCTGAAAATGGTTTCTGAAGGGAATTGAGTGAGCTTCTAACCTTATTACCATGGACACCTTTGCAAGTGAACCTAAATATACTGGCAAAAAGTAAGTAGGACTTCAGAAGTGTTATACCCCAGGTTGTGAAAGTGAGAGTGATCTAGAAAAAGGAGGTGCAATAATGGTGTTATCTAACCATCTGCTGGGCCCTACCAGTAGCCGGAGATGTGGCAGGTCACCCACAGGAAGAGAAATCCCTATGCTGTTTATGTGGGGCTTATGTAATTATTTTTTTTCCAAAACGGAACAAGCAACATACTTTTTTTTAGGGCACATAGAAACTTCACTGAAAAGGCAAGCATTTGTTTCCCCAAACAGATTGACTTTTTAGCTCTACCAAGAAGCAATTTCTTGCAAGAAAAGTCTGTTTTGCTGTTATCAGCTACTACTAGGAATTCTACTACAGCCAGGCCAATGTTTATTACTGATCTTGCTTCAACAGTTTTTTCTCTGAAAATAGGACCCTTTCCATTAAGCTCACACAGTATTCCGGGAACAGGCTCTATGGTGAAGTAAAGAGATTGCAAGGGAGCTTAGGAAGAAATAGGGATTGGCTTTGTTTTAATCCTAAATGGTGAACATAAAAAGATGCCGTTAAGAGAGTGAGCCCTCAGTAGTCTCCTTGAGATCTCTGCTCAGACGTCGTCAGAGAAGAAGCCGCTTTAGCCACAGAATCCAGATCACCCCACCCACCCTTCTTACCTGGGCATCTGCTTTTATACTGCCCTGATTTTAATTTTTGCATAGATTTCAGTGCCATCTAAAATTATCTTGTTTGAAAAAGATATGTGAGACATGTATCTTCAATTTCAGTTTGTTTTTATTTACTTATTCATAAAGTACATGCCTACCTTAGTATCAGAACACATAAAAAATATAAATCTCACAAGGGTCAGATACAAAACATGGAAATAGAAGCAGTGATATTTCTTTCCCCCTCCAGCAGCCTGTGCTCTCTCATACCCTACTTCAAAGTTCCTTGAACATAAGCTGCCTGAGAACAGAGCCTTTGCTTGGCTTATTTCCTGCTGTGTTCTTAGTGCCTACCCTTGTGCCTGCCATGTAATAGATGGGCAGTAAATACCTGTTTTGTAAAATATTTACCGTTCAGCAGCATACAAGACAAAGGCACAATTCCCTCTTCTAGGTTTGTAATAGCTAAGCCTTTACTATGTCTTTGGCGGGCAGAAGGAAAAAAAAAAAAGATTTTTGAGGGGTCAGAATCCCTCCCCAATACAATATGTGCTGAATAAGGGATTTACTGTAATGATTCAAATCCTTCACCAAAGAGGTAATTACAACTTCCTTGGTAAGAGCAGAGCTCAGGAAAGAGACAGGTGGTTTCTAGTTTCCCTTGTAACAGATGGCACAAATGGACAGCTTCTTTTTGAGGAAATTTGCTTATAAACAATCTTAAATATATAGTAGAACCTCTGTAAATTGACCATCCAAGGGCCTGTAATAAACTGGTCACCATACAGAGGTGGTCAACATAAGGAACGGTGCATATCCAGTTTATGAAAATTAGGTCAACTTGAGGTGGTCAATATAGGGAGCTGGTCAACTCTGGAGGTTCTACTATATTTCTTCATGTCTCTTGGCATGTAGTTCTTAAATAGAGTGAAAACGCTTTCAGTAGGTGGGCAGCAAGAGCCCATGTTGAAAGATGCTGTAAGGGGCAGGCACTCCCAGCTCGCCTGCGCAGCTGGTGCAGCGTGTCGGGAGAGTCAGCGGGAGGCTGAATGTGCATCATATTTTCAAAGTGCTTAAGGAAAAACAAAATTGTCAACAGAAATTCTGTCTTCAGCACAATGATTCTTCAAAAATGAAGGTGACATACATTTCCAGACAATTTTTAATAAGAAAACATAGGAAAAAATCTTTAGGCAGAGATTTGTTAGGATACCAAAAGTACAATCCATAAAAGAAAAAAATTAATTGGACTTCGTCAAAATTAAAAGCTTTTGTCCTTTAAAAGATATCACCACCACCACCACCACCCCAAAAAAGGGAAAGAAAAACCACAGACCAGGAAAATATATTGGCAGATACTATCACTGACAAATCAGGTGTATTCAAAATCTAAACAGAAGTCTTACTATTCATTAAGATGACGGATAGCCATAGAATGGAATATAATTTAGTAGCAAACATGAATTGACTGTCAGGCTTTGTAGTCTCAACTACTCAAGAGGCTGAGGCAAGGATTGCTTAAGCCCAAGATTTTGAGGTTGCTGTGAGCTGTGGTGAGGCCATGACACTCAACCCCAGGGTGAAAGAGGGAGACTCTCTTTCTCAAAAAAAAAAAAAAGAAAGAAAAAAGTACATATTTAAGTAATAAAATGTCTTTGGGTTTTTTGAAATATTTTTTATTATAAATGTAAAAGTGGACAATATAATATTAGTAGGATATTTGACATTATCTTTGAGAAACTAATGTGTCAATATCTAGTTTGATGGAAGTATTTATAATTCTCAGCTTTCAGTGTATTCATCGAGATATTTTGGTTGAAATTTTATTCTTAAGGTGCCTCATTTTTGAAAGTAGTTCCTCACAAATGTACTATGAAAAAGCAATGACCTGAATAAGGTGTAATTGTGGAGTGAGGGACAGAAGATAGGACCTAAAAAGTCCAGTAAAGAGACATGATCAAATTTTTAAGTTGAATATCAGACTGCAGCTCTATGCATTCCATTTGAAAATTGACAGATAACATGTTTATGTCGACTAAAAATGGAGCTGCATATGTACCAAAATATTATTTTTCCAGAAATCTTGACACTAATTTTCAAATTCTTCTATCAAATCGAAAAGCAAGGCTGCAAATTTTTTTTGTTGTTCACAGGACTATATTTAGCCAATGTGTGAAAATACATAAAATTGTCTGCGTTAGTTTGAGCTTGCCATAATTTCAGTTTCATTTGGAATGTTCTTATTGTTTGAAACATTGTATTGATAAGTCGATTTTCACCTTGAAGACCTATGTTGTTTAACTCATTTAAGTGAGTCGTTAAATCCACTAAAGATGCTAACTAAATATGTAAACCTGTCTTCATCACAAAGTTCGGGCACAAATTTGGTTTTTGATACCATAAACAACTTGATAACATGTCACAAATCATAAAATATTTTCAACACTTGACTCAACTTAGACAACTTACTTATGAAAAATGATGTCACCATAGTGCCAATACTTGTAAGGAATTCCAGAATTGGCGATGATGATGATTTGTGTGACATTATCCATTTTTAAAGCTTTATAACATAAATCTTCTTGAGGCACTATGCAGTGGCACTTCATTAAAACATGAGCTTGGGGCAGTAATTGCATCATCTTCTATTAATTTTACAAGTCCCTTTTCCCTAAACCATCACCTGGACACCATCGGTAACTGTACCAGATATGTTGACAATGGACAAAGAAAATCACTTTAACATACTCTTTACTGCATTGTGTAAATCTCTTGATTTAGTTATGTCTTTTAATGGCACTAAAGAAGCCGTTTCTTCAGTGATATTCATCATCCATACTGCTAAGTGTGGCAAGTTGAGTCATTTTTGCAGCATCAGTGCTGTCATCCATCGCCAAAGCGTAGATTTCAAAATTACCAGCTTTATTCTCCAAACTTCTTCTGATACATTTTCCAGTTTTTTCAATTTACCTGGCCACATATAGTCTGGTGAGATAAACTGATTTTAGAAATATTTTTTCATTTTTTTGAGGGCAAATTATATCTACCAGGCTTTGCATACATTGCTTAATAAACTCACTATCAGTAAATGGTTTTGACTTTTTTGCTATTAAATATGCTGCCACATAACTAGCTTTTATAATGGAATCCACCTAAGTTGTAACTTTTTAAATTTTTGCTGAGAAGACAGACTTTTTTTCAGTTCTACTATTTGTCCTAATGATACAGTTCTTCATACACATCAAATTTGGCACATGTTTTTGCATGTAATGCCTTTTCAAAGGTTTATGAAAATTTGTGCAAATTCTCTACAAACTAAGAGCGCCTTACTATTTGCTTTGACAAAAACATGACCATCTATCCACTTTTCATTGAACAATCTTCCTTCATCTGTAATTTTTCTTTTGGGGGATTCTGTTATTTTTAAGATGTTATAGAAGCCATGCTGGCATTAAAAAAATCACAGGTAAGGAGCTATATTTACTTGTATTATGAAAATTAATGGACAGGAAAATGGAAAGCACCATTTTCAGCTGCCAAGGTGGAGGCTGATTGTAAAGCATGGTGGGTGATGTGCAAGATGCTGCCCTACCTGACTTATAACATTAAACACCTAATGTTGCAGTGGTAGGTTGAAATATTATTGATAGGCTGGGCACAGTGGCTCACACCTATAAGCACTCTGGGAGGCCAAGGCGGGTAGATTGCTTGAACTCAGGAGTTTGAGACCAGCCTGAGGAAAAGTGAGACCTCGTCAAAACAGAAAAACTAGCTGGGTGTTGTGGTGGGCATTTGTAATCCCAGCTACTCTGAAGGCTGAGGCAGGATTGCTTGAGCCCAGAAGTTTGAGGTTGTTGTGAGCTGTGATGCCACGGCACTCTACCCAAGGTAACAGAATGAGACTCTGTCCCAAATGAAAAAAAAAAAAAAAAAAAAAAATTCTCTTAATTGCTGCCTTGCTAAGTCATTAAGCACATGTAACATCTGATGGTGTTGATTCAACTTGGAAGATAAAACGTTGGTAGCAGCACACCACTGTGTAACTGAAGCTGTGCGTGCCTGCAACAGGGAGAGTATGTGTGTGTTGATGTCATGTGACACCAAGACAGGACATGGGAAATTATAAGCTTGTACTCTGGGAAGTCTGGGGTCACCCTAGCCTTGAGCACAATTGGATCCAAGAGCCCAAATTATTATTTTGCTTGGCTTTTGTTCCTTCTTTTCTCACTTTTTACCATCATTTGCAAACATATGTAAAATGAAGAAAGATCTCTGGTTACCCTAAGCCAATACATTTAGGGATTGGATTCAGAAAGAACGTTCATATATATGGGAGTAGTCCCTCTTAGCTGCAGTTTTGCTTTCTATAGTTTCAGTTACCCCTGGTAAAAAAGCATTTTGAAAATATTAAATAAGAAATTCCAGAAATAAGCAATTCATAAGTTTTAAATTGCCTGCTGTTCTAAGTAGCGTAATGAAATCTTGCTCCTGGAGACATTAACCGTCCTTTGTCCATGGTACCCACATTGTAGCTACCACCTGCCCTTAGTCACTTAGCAGCCTCCTGTCATCAGAATGACTGTTATGGTAGGCAGTCGCAATGCTTATGTTCAAGTAACCCTTATTTTACTTCATAATGGCTCCAAAACACAAGAGGGTAATGCTGGTAATTCAAATATGCTAAAGAGAAGCCATAAGGTGAAAATTCTCAGTAAGAAAAAATATCGTAGTACCCGAGATTGCTAAGATCTATAGTACAATATTTTGAGGGAAACTCCATTCACATAACTTTTATTACAGTGTATTGTTATAATTATTCTATTTTATTAGCAGTAAGTGTTTTCAATTTCTTCCTGCCTACCATAAAAAGAGATTAAACTCTATTGTAGTGATATATATATAGGAAAAAAGAATATATGGTTTAGTACTTTACTTTGTGCCAGGCATCTACTGGGCATCTTGAAATGTTCTCCATAGATGGGGGGACTACTGTAGAAGACCTCCTAGATGAAGAGTGATTAGTTAGTTACATGTACATCCTGGAGCCATCCACTGCGCCCAAGGGCAAAGGGTATCCTGACTGGTCAGCCAGTTCACTGCCTGCCCCTGCAGGGAACTCAGTGGGATGCTAGACCCCTTTTGGTCACTTGGGGTAGGGAATAATGTCTCCAAATGAACCAGAAGAAGCGGAGTACAGAAGCTCTGAAATAAACTGAAACTGTGTATTCCAGTCTACTAGGGTAAGAATTTATTCTGCAGTCAGTAGATAACGGAGAATTTATGAGTAGGAGAGTGCTATTCATTCAACAACGTTCAGCAAATATTTATTAAGCTACTTGTTTAGGAGGCACATGTATTCCCAATGGAAGTAGGATAGGCTGGAATGGTAAAAAGTAAAGAAACCAGGCTAGAGATTCTTGTAATATCCTGTGAACAATTGGGGAAAGCCTTGAAATGTTTCAAGCAGAGGAGTGATGTAATCAAATTTGCATTTTGAGCTGATCACCAAGAATGGGTCACTTAAGGTAAGCACTTACGTTGAAAATCTTATTTACACTGTACATTTGCATAGATTATCCAGAGTAAATTTGGATCCACCTTAGATTTGAAAAATAAACAAACATTATAATTTTGTGAGATCAAAATTAATGACCTCTTGTCGTGTCTGTTTCCATTGACTTCTCAGTGGATGTTTGGTTTTGAAGTACAAGAACTAGAGGGAAATATAAAAATCATTTTCCTTCAGTTTGTTTTTATTCACAGATGTTAAAACTCTTTTTTTTCCAGTGGAAAGGGTGACTTTGCTGGAAAATCATTTAAAGTTTTTTTTCCAGCCGAGTCAGTAAGCTCCTCAGAACCAAATGAACGGGGTGAAACTCACCGCGAAGCCTGGGGAGGTGACGTACCTTCGAGGCAGCTGGGCAGCCACTGCGGAGGGGAGCCCGCCCCGCGGGGAAGGTGGGGTTCTGTGAAGAGTAGCACTGGTGAGGGGGGCCAGGCACAGAAGACACCAATGGAGCACAGGAAAAGTTTGGGTAGGTTGCAATTAGATCAGAAACAGTTTTCCATGTGTTTATATTACTGAAGAAGCACCAGAATCAGAGGGAAGTCAACTATTTACTTGAGGGGAAAGTCAGAGGGTCAGAGACCGCTGTGGCCTTTTCACTGAAGCTCATTTCTACTTATCTTTTTGTCTCACGTCTTTCCCAGTATCCGGATCCCGGTTTGTACATTTGCAGGAGTTGAGCTTAATGGTCCTCGACATTGTCCTTAGCCACAGCGCTTGTTCTATTGCTCAAAGTTCTAAACATAGTGAAATATTTTAGGCTTCTTATTCAAGGAACCCCCCCTCTTCCCAGGGTTACTGTTAAACTGAAAGTATCTTGGACCACTACTGCTAATTTTAGATACTCCTCAGCAGTGGACATTTAGATTATTATTAAATCTTTTTTCCTCCTTTTCTTCCCCAAGTCCAAACAGGAAATATTCCCTACAAGTAGTCCCTATGGAAAAGTGTCCATGCCTCTCAGCCAGTGTGGCTAACGTGTTGCCCCGCTTACTGAAGATGCGACATTAGAGATGACCTTCTCGACTTCCCCATGTCCAAGTGAAAGGAATAGACCACTGATTTACTGTAATAATTCTACCAAAATTAAAAAAGTCTGTAGAACAGTCAACATAATTTCTCAGCGAGGCAGGCAGAGGAAAAGTGTAAGTTCGCAGCTAAACCATGGATTGGTGTAACAAAGACTGAGCTGTCATTTTGCTTCTATAAAACATCCTTCTGACTGAGCTATCATTTTGCCTCTATTAAACATCCTTCTAGGGCATAAAAGTAGCAGTTTGGATGGCTGGGGAAATTATTTTTTTTCTAATAACATTTATATTAATTTTTTGTTATAAATATAACATATTGCAAAAAATAGAAAATATATTTTTTTTTAAGCACAAAAACTATGTGTGGAAGCAGGGGATATATGGGAATGCTCTCTGTACTTTCTGTTCACAGCTTCAGTTGTGAATCTGAAACTATTCTGAAAAGTAAAGTCTATTTAAAAGGGGAAAAAATACACAGGTAGTGGTCACCTTTCAGTTCATTACCATCACCAGAGAAATCTGTTAATATGTTGATATACTTGCTATCCATAAGTCTGTTGTAAGATACATTTGAACATACATGTGTATTATTAAAAAGTACATGAAAGGTAAATATACAGCTTAACAAATTACTATTTAGCAGGCACCTGTGTGAACACCACCCAGGTTAGGAAGTATAACCTTGCTAATGTCTACATCTCTTAATTTCTCCTCCCCTATCACAGTCCTTCCTCCTCTTCCCAAAAGAATAACTACTAATCGATGTTTATGATAACCAATTCCTTATTTTTACTTGTATTTTTATCTCCTGAATATAGTCCTTGTTATTTGCGAGAGCTACCTCCTATAAAGTCACTGCCAACTGTGAATTAGTGAATGCTGTAACATTGTTTCTAGGGGAAATACAGGGTGAGTTTCCTACAAGCCTCTGGTCCTGACATTTTCATCAGTGGTGCATATAGAACTTTGTTTTACATGTCATTCTGTTTAAAGACATCTTATTTAAGATGATTTTTGATTTATTGACATTGAACTCATGAACAGCAACACTATAACTCAAACTTGCCCAAGTACCACTTTCTCTGTAAGTCATATTCCAGCCTTCTTGTGCTTAGGAGCACTAGACAGTGCTTCAGCCATATACTTGGGAGCTATTTTAAATGGCAAAGTCACCATCAAAGAGCACAAAAATGTGGCACTAAGTAGACCTCAGACACTGGTGCACAGTGTAGAGCAGAAACAAAAAGGCAGAGGTGTGCCTTGTTTGACCTTTCTGGGACTGTGCACATTGGGTGACTCCAGGTTTTCATTGCTCTATGTGTGTTCCTGAAATGACCTCAAAAGCATTTCAAATGTTGATTCTGAGGTTGCAGATAAATTTTAGCAAATAGGTGATTTTGTATATAAAGAATCAAGAAATAATGAGGATAAGCTGTAGTATCCCCAAATACATACACTGTTGTATTGTTTTGAGTCTAGCTGCTTTTGCTCAACAGTTTTTAAAAGTCATTTATGTTGCTATAGTTCATTTTCATTGCTATAGAATGCGCCATTGTATTAATCTGCTAAGATTATTTATCCAATCTACTTTTTCTGAAATTATAGGGGTTTTGTTTTGTTTTGTTTTTTGAGGAAAGATCTCTGTTTTCTGTCCTGAAGTACAGTGGTACAGTCACAGCTCACTGCAACCTCAAAACCTCTAGGCTCAAGTGACCCCAATTTCTTTTGTAGACAGGGTCTGGCAAGTGCTGGGATGACAGGTATGAGCCACCACCCCTGGCCTCTGTACATTCTTATGCATGGCTTCTAGTGCACACATACCCACCTCTCTCTACAGTGTATGTCTGGGAACGGAATTGCTGGGTAGAGAATAATATCTTCACCTTTGCTAGCTAATACTAAACTATTTTTCCAAAATGGTTGTAGCAATGTTTACCCCTCCTCTAGCACAACATGGGTTGTAGATGTTCCACATCCTCGTAGACACCAGTGTTCTCAGCATTATGATGCTGGTTATTTAGTCATTCCGTGGGTGTGCAATATCATCATATTGTGGTTTTAATCTGCATTTCCTGAACTACAGAAGGATCGGCCACCTTTTCCTTTGAATTTTCTCTTTTAACATCCCTATTCAAGTTTTTGCCCATTTCCCACTTGGTCATCTTTTTCTCAGTGGTTAGTGAGAGTTCTTTATCCAGTCTAGTTATGAGCCCTCTGTTCACTCGTATGTTGTAGGCTGCCTTTTAATGTGCTTTGAAAAGTAAGTTATTAATTTAAATGTAATCACGTGTGTCATTTGATGACTTGTTAGAACACTTTATGCCCTGTTGGATAAATCCTAACCCTAAGTTCCTAGGGTTATTCTCTTCTGAAACCGTTACTGTTTGCCTTTGACATTTGTTTTGTGGTGTAGGTAGGGGGTCAAGTGTCTTTTTTTCCATATAAATAACCAATTATTCTACCACAATTTATAGAAGAGCACTTTTCACTCTTATTAGAAAATGAGACAGGCCATGATAAATTTTAAACAGTGTAAACAAATATAAAATAAAAGAGACTATCCAGCACTTCCCTTTGTATCCAGTTCCCCATTCTCCATCCCCTGAGGCAATTATAGTTGCTTGCTTGAAGATTTAAGAACCATGTTTAAACATGCCTAGGATTAGAATAATAGCTCAAAGTTATACCTTAAAACAGTAAAAGATTGAATGCCGTTAGCACTATTATTTTCCCTTTACGTTATATTGAATGAATTTGTTTGGGGAAATACAGTATCTTCATTATATAGAGATGATTATATTACAGTTGATTTAAGATAGTTTTGTGCTTTCTAAGGCGGTATCGGGATTTTTTAGCAACCGTTCAAATCTTTTAAAATAGCACATGTTGTCACATAGACACTTTATAATGTCCCCAACATGATTTAACATTTTCTTACAAATAAGTTTATAAATTGTAAAAATGTTTACTTGAAAGAGAAGAAATACGTTTCATTTTAGGAACCAGTTTTGATGTACCTGAAATGTATTGAAAAAGACTGAGGGGCTATACTTAGGTCAACAGTAAAGAATACTAAGGTCAGTGAGTGTTGTGGGCAGCGGCACCCAAGAGAGGCATTTGGCCTCCTTAACCTTTCTGGTCCTTTCCCTGCAGGGAATTTTTCTGTGCAGTGAGCAATTGAACTAGGACTGTTGTCCAGATGCCTTTATTTCCAATCCACAGTTTCCCCCTCTACCTCTTATTTCTGTATTATACTCTGGGAGAAGTTTCAAATTATTGACTTGGAGAATCTTAAAGTAAACTAGATGTGCCCTATTCTACGATATTTAATTTTATTCAAATCATGGCATTACTTGCCATTCTTACCCATCCTATCTGAGTTTAAAATTGACTTAAAACTTCAGACTTTGTTTTTAAACTAGAAAGCAGACCCACTGCACTATAGATTAGTCTATTTTTGAAACAAATTATTAAAAAAAATATTTTAAGGCCATTGGTGGCTCTGGAATCCCAGCACTTAGGAAGCCAAGGTGGATGGATCGCCTGAGCTCATAAGTTCGAAAACAGCCTGAGCAAGAGCAAGACCCTGTCTCTAAAAATAGCCAGGCATTGTGGTGGGCTCCTATAGACCCAGTTATTTGGGAGGCTGAGACAAGAGAATCGCTTAAGCCCAAGGGTTTGAGGTTGCTGTGAGCTGTGACGCCATGGCACTCTACTGAGGGTGACAAAGTGAGACTCTCTCTCCAAAAATAAAACAAAATAAATATTTTAAAAAGCAATCTCATGTAATTATTAAGACCTCAAGGGGATTTTACCAATTGGTCTCTTTAAAATCAGAAACAGAACTATCATTTTCTGAATAGAAATAAATATTCAATCAGATGAGTAAATACATACGCACACTAGTAATAAAAAAGGACTCAGAGCAGGGAAGCTCACAGGTATGTGAATCTTTTTTCCACTTGTAATGTTATGAAGCACAGACTGAAAATTCAGGAGATAGGACATACATAAGATTTCTGTGTTGTAAAAGCTTAAGTTGACAAACAAAAGGAATATATGTCTTCAAATTTTCAACAGATAAAAACTGGATTTTGTGTCATTTGCTGAGATTCACTAGTGGCTAGTTTACCAGTATTCTTTTTTGGCACTATTTCCCTTGATTTTCCTTAAGATAAAAAGGGATATTTTCCAAGGAAAAAAAATTTACTGATTTTGTATTAAATTAGATGGGACTTAACAGATTTGCCAGGAAAATGAAATAAAAGCACCTCCCTCCCCCTGATTTAATAACACCATCCCCAGTTCCAAGACTGAGCTGGAGGGGACACTGAGAGGGGACTGTCCAGGGGGCCAAGGCCCAGCCCACTCCTGACTCCATGACTCAAATATAGGCTGCAGGTCACGGGCCCCTGCTTGGCAAATGCCAGTTTTGTGACTTCCCCACAATGGGGTGCTGGTACACAACTCTTCGGCCCCTCCTTGTCTACCTCATCCCTCCTGCTCAGGGCTATTTTTGAGAGTCCTAGCCTGAGCTAAAAGTCTGCCACTCTCCCTGTCTTTGGGAGCACCTCTGCTGTCTGACTGGGGGTCCAGTGTCTCCAGGCTGGGGTCGTCGGACTCTCTAGCCACCTGCCTGTCTCCTTCCGCACACTACCTTCTTGTCAGAATGCCGTTCAAAAAATTAAACATTTGCTTCTGTGTGGAAACACAACTCAGGAAAGGAACTGTATACATGTGTAGAACACTGGAAATGCTAAGTAAGAAGAGTCCAAAGTAACCTTTGTAAACTGAAAAAAATGCCCATCTAATTTTTTTTTAAATGATAATATTTAATGCTGATAGTATCATAGTAAGAAGGAATTCCCAGTGCTGGGGGGAATGCAATTATGTTAGAACTTTTCTAAAAAGCTATTTGGGAGACTATATTAAGACCCTTAAAAGAAACGCCGAGCATTTTACCCAATAATTTTACTTCAGGAATCAATGACAAGGAAACGATTGAGACACAGGCAAGGATCCTTTACAAGGATGTGAGTTGCAGTGCTATTTGTAATACCTAAATGGGGATAATAATCTGAATGTACACAATAAGAGAATGGATACATAAATCCAGGTGTGTCATACAATAGGATACCCTGTAGTCATTTTTAAAATATGATATCAAAGGCTGTTTAATGACATTAGAAAATGCTTTGTTACATTAAATGAACCAAACAGTCTATTAACTATGTATGTAGTAGTATTCTCCTAACCAGTGAGGAGGAATATGCCAAGATGTTAACCATGATTATCAGTGGTATAAATTATAAATGGTTCTATTGCTTTTCTTCTTGCTTTTTGGTATTTTGCTTTTTTTTTTTTTTTTTTTTTTACACAAAGGTTATAATTTTGATTATCAGAATTTAAAAAGATTAGCTTTCTTTGTAATGACCAGCTGATTCCTCTAGGAAGAGACCCTCTTATCTTATAGCAACTCCACTACCGTGGCATGGAGATGCCACATACATGGTCAGGTTGGGATTCTGGCTGGGCAGCCCTGCCATGGTGCAGCAGGCATGTCCTGGCGGGTACACTAGACGTTCTATCATTCAAGTGAGTCACCACAGAAGGGTGTCAAGCTAATGATATTGCTACGCACTGTACTTGAACTGTCAGCCGCAACCGGAGCCTGCTGCCAAGCCTTTTAGCCTTACCTTCCCAAACTGTTATTCTTTTACTGTCCAGTCAATGTCAAAGGGACTGACTGAGACTGTCTGACTCCTTGTGAGGACACCGTGGGCCAACAAACTAAAGCAGAGGCAAGCCTTCCAGTTGAATTCCAACCAGACAGCAAATGTTCCCTCCATGCTCAAGTTTAAGCTATGCTGTTGCAGTAGCTGGGCCTTGATTGATATGGGGGCCTCTCAGGAATAGTTTTCAGTGCTGGGGCATTCAGCTTAAATACCCCAGCTGGACTCTGAGAATTATAGAAAGTTCTTAAGGGGTCCTCTGATAAAACTGTAGTTATGGAATTATTTTCTTTCTTTTTTTTTATTATAGATAAAAATATGCACCATAGGGAATTATTTTCTCCTGTTTTAATCTCAATCATTTGTTACTCTTGTCTTCTTTAGTTGACACTAGAGATTTCAGAGAAAATAATGAAATTGACCTTGTTTATTTGTCTGTTTGGGGTTTATTTTTAGGGAGGGTGGCAAGACTTTTTTGTCTTCTGTTGTCAATTTTAACAATCTACAGCCAGGTACTTCCATAGGAAAAGGAGACTTTAAGAATATACAGAATCTTGGGCCATTACCATCATCATCCCTGTGCATCTATGTCCCACACATGTGTCCTCTGAGTATGCAAACACATACTCATGTAGTTTTGCATCGTAACTAAAATATGTATATGCTATTTCTTGGAGGACATTTATATGTTTATAATCCTTCTGTTGCTATAGGCATCACTACCGCATAAAAATGTGCAGTAGTATTGTTGATAGTGAGGTTTTATTGACATGACTCTAAAGTACAAATAAACAAAAGACATAATTCCTTTAGTAGTTTAAAAAATCACAGAAGTACTATGGAGTATTCATTTTATTATTACACTGACTCAAACATATTGGTAATACATTTTAAACTGTGGTCATTTTATAGCAAATACATGTTATTTCCATGACTAAAACATAAACAAATGCATGAAATTCTGCTGTTAAAAATTGCAATTGATACTGGTAACGGACGTAAAGAGTAAGTTCTACTTAGGAATACCCTGCATTTCAGCCACACTCCCAGATAATTTCAGTATTACTGGCCAAGAACCACTGAGATATCTAAGCATGTGAAAAATGTTCAGAACCCACAATGTATTCATAGAATCTGTTCCTACCTATGCCTTTAGCCAAAGGCATAATTCTTGGTACAGATGGAGTAGGAAGCTAGAGGTGTTTTCTACTTATCCAAGTCATTAAAAAAAAAAAAAAGCTGTAGGGACTTTAATTGCCCATGGTAACCACTGACCAAAGGAACAGATTAGTCCTGGTTTCTGGGCCTGGGCTGTTCTCTTGAATCCCCAGATCATCCCTGGACCTGCTTGAGTTCCTGGACTTGGCCCTAATTCTCAAGTGGTTCCTGGGCCTTGCCTCTAAGTGGTGGGATTGTGGTGAGCAGACCACAGTAGCCAGGCTTGTCTTGCCAGCCACTGCTGTGGAAGAAACTGAGGACTGCAGAATGGAAAGGAGGTGGTGCTTCACCCAGAGCTAGAAACAGAAACAGGCTGAAGCAGATAGTAAGCTAGTAATAGCAGGCCAGCTGCAGTGGCTCCCACCTGTAATCCCAGCACTCTGGGAGGCTGAGGTAGGTGGATTGCTTGAGCTCAGGAGTTCAAGACCAGCCCTAGCAAGAGTGAGACTCTGTCTCTACTAAAAAAATAGAATAACGAGCCTGTAGTCCTAACTACTTGGAAGGCAAGAGGATCTCTTGAGCCCAGGAATTTAAGGGTGCTGTGAGCCATGAAGATGCCACAGCACTCTACCCAGGGTGACAGAGTGAGAGTGTATCTCAAGAAAAACCCTAATAATAGAATTGCTTATCTGTCAGCTGATGGCTCTTGCCATACTATATTAAAGTTGTTTTTTAATATGTGCCATCTTGTCAAATACATTTGAAGCTCTAGAAGTCAGGGATGGGATCTTGGCAAATTCCACTTCCTGTCTTGATCATATACTAGGTGCTCTTTGACTTAATCTCTTTTGGATTAAGAAAGAAATTTTTAAAAAGACATATACTCTTGGAATTACATTTCTTCTCTTATATGAATCCCATCTGCCATATGAATCTACTAGACAGAACACTGGAGGCAGGATTGGGGATTTTGTTGGAATTTACAGACTGTTGAGACTGAGTCTGTCTGCTGCTGTATTCCCATTTTCCCATGCAAATATGGTAGGCATCTAAAGGAAATTCATAAATCAGTGGTTAAGAAGATCTGTAATGCTATAGCAAGAGTCTAAAGAAGCTTGGCACAGCCTAGAGGGACTACCCTTGGGCAGTCCACTGCAGCAAGAGCCCTGGGCCTGGGCTCAGGGATGGGATTTGAACCTCAGTCCCGTCGCTTACAGGCTGGGATCCCCAGGCAAGCCTCAACTTAGCCCAAATTTCCACATCTTTGAAATGGAAATATAATAGTGCCTGTTTGTGGACTTGTTGGGTAGGTTAAAGGAAATTCATTAATTTGCTTAATTATTTGTTAAATACCTATAGGCACTATTTTAGACATTAGAGATATAGCAGGTAACAAAAAAGACAAAAATCTTTAATAGAATTTATATTCTAGAATATAATACACATAATGGCATTTAATAAATGTTTGGGCATATTCATCGGAAGCTCTCTGATGAACTCACACAATGGGTTTTTACAATGTATTTCCATGGGTTTTTATGTTCCAACAATATGTAATTAGGGCCATTATTGAGTCTCATATCTGAATTGATAGAACCCTAGAGAAATCCCATTAAGTAAAACCTTTATGTGCTCTTGCTAAATCCTGGTGTGCTTAGAAAGTCTGTTGCCCTTGAACTGAGTTTCTGTCATCTTCACCTCCGTAAAGTGCTTGTTCAAACAGTCCAGCTGTCGGCTGAGGATGGGGGACTGCAGGTGGTGTTGTGGCTGGATGATTTCCTCTCAGCCATCGTGTTTGCTATCTGAGACTTAATGTAATTTCACAGAGTTGCTAAGGTGTTTGTGTAATTATTAAAAATAAGTCAAAGGGCTAGCATGGCTGGTTAAAATTCATAGACCGTATTTTAGTGAATAATTTCTACTTTTCCTTTTTAAACTTTTGATTAGCCACCCATCAAAGAACAAAATGGACAAATTGAAGGTTCCAGTGTATTTTTTTTCTCCTTTGCCTTCCCTTGGGGCTTTTTCTTTGAGCACTAAAATGCCCCAAATCCATGAAAGGAGAAAGGGCAGGCCTAGACGGTGAACATCAAGGGAACCGCACGCTGCTGGAAATCGCAGGCTGCTCCTGAGCAGTATGAGTCCATCCTCACCTTCCTGTGCTATCATTTTTCTAATGTAGTATTTCAGATTTCCACTGGTGTGCATCCCATTTTGTTAAAAGTGCAAACAGGAAATTGTTTTCTGGCCAAATGACCCTTGTGGCCCAGAAAAAAAAAAAAGGTTATTTTTCTGCTGAGACATAACTTTAAAAACACTCCCACACCAGTAGACACCAAAGGCTTGTCATGAGCCCAGTTCTGTCTCAGAACAAGGCTGGTGATAAGGTGTCGGTGTAGGAACTCACATACGTGGATTCAGAGGATTTGTCACCAATGGCCAAATGGTGACAAATAACCAATGGACATGGCCGAAGCATCTCCTGTCACCTGGAAAGCAGCTTCAGGGCATAGCCTGTCTATGCTCCAGGGAACTACAGGATGGGCATTATTACCTGGACGAGGAGGTTTGGTCCGGAGGAATGTGACGCGGCACTGACAACGTATTGCTGGGTGTCAGTGTCCTCTTCTCTGCTCCAGTCCCCTGTCATCTGGCCTCCCATGACCTCCTGTGCTCCTGCTGTGGCTTCCCTGTGTGCTGACGAGTTTTCTGGTTGTTATGTCTTGCAGCCCCCCGAATCCAAGCCCAACTTCACCCCTCTCGCCATCTTGGCCCATGTTCTCGGCGCCATCCAGCCCCGTGCCCACCTCATCCACGCCCAGCGACTCATCCCCCGTCAGGTCTGTTGCAGGGTTTGTTGGGTTTTCTGTTGCTGCCATTGTCCTCTCATTGGCTTGGTCCTCTCTTCATGCAGTGTTCAGCCTCCTCGTCAACTTTGTTCCCTGCCATCCAAACCTGCACTTGCTTTTTGACAGGCCAGAAGAAGCAGTTCGTGAAGATTCCAGGTAAAATCTCGGATGATGACCGATCTGTTCCTGTTTATCCAAAGCTGCTCAGGGTCAACTGGGGGCTGCCTCTGCTCTCCTTTGGTTCCATTCGAAGTGATCAAAGCTAGAAGGGCCCATTTGCATGAACCAGCATGGCATCTCCCACACTTTTTTTTAACCCCAGCTCTGGTTTCTGAATTAATCTCTGGTGCCTGCTGTTTGGAGAAAGGGCACGTTCTAAAATGCTTATTTCAATGGTTCTCAGTTTTGTGGGCTCTCTGTGCTTTAGTATGAGATGATATAAGCTGGAAGGGTGTTGAGACATGTGCTGACCTTTTCTTCTCTCATTTTTTAATATCAGGCAATATTTATTGATGGGGTTGGGCCACTGGCCATGAGCAATGGGACTCCTAGTCTCTGAGACCAGATCCACTGGGTGAGAAACATGACCCAGAGTCAAATCTTGAGATATGAAGTGATTTCTCTTACATGCTTCTGGCGTGTGCTCCTGTACCCCAGGAATCATCTGAGCTCCCATGGGCATGGGCACCTCCTCTTTCTGAGGGCGGGCAGCTCAGTGTGGTTCCTCTCCCCAAGGGCCATGCTGCAGTTTTCCCTGCTTTCATGACATCCAGACTTAAGTGCCACAGTTCTTTGCCTTTGTGCTCTTTGAAGAAAATAAGCTTTTTAAATGCAATAGAAGAATTTAATAAAGACCCTGCCGAATGTCCCTGCTATGCGGTCTTGAGCATGGGTATCTCTCGAACTTAGTCTCTACTTTCAAATGACTAAAACACAGAGCCCAGTTATAAGCATCATAAGCATTTTGGGCTTTGGCAGTATTTTCTCATCCATCTTTTTCTTGTAAGGGGTGGATCCAGCAGAGAGGCTTAAATAATTTATAAAGCTGAGTCTCACTTTTCAAAAAAGAAACCCCCATGCCATTTATATACACAGTTACATATATTACTTTATTCCCCGCCCCCCCCAGGGGCTTTCACAACCATCACTTCATTCTCCCCTCATGTAAAAATGAGAAGAGAAAAGGCCTGAACCCTATTATAGAAAAGGAAAACTAAGGCACAGTGAGGTAACTTAGACACAGTCACATGACTAAATGAAAGCCGATCCAGCTTTCAGGGCCTCTCCCCCCAGCACCCCTTCCTCCAAACGTGGGTAGCCCCCCACTTTTATGTTTCTATGCAGCTCCCAGCCCCAGAGCCTGGCCTTCTCTTGTAGATTTGATACAGCTTTCTACCTAGCTTTGCCCTGAATGATGGGCATTCATTCTGAAAAAGAGAGCTTTTCAGTATATTCTTTTTCCCCTTAGTTAAAAAAAAAAAAAAAAAAAAGATTTTCCTGAGGTAACATTCAAGTTATTTCCTAATTATTTCTTAGGCATCTTCTGGGTACTTTGGGAGGCGTTAACTTTCTAAAACACCAGAGATGGTGTGGATGAGGTTATATCACTGGTTGCCCTATGAGAACCTGAACCAGAGTAAACTACAGTAACCAGACACAGTCACCTTCCAAAATGCCTCAGAGACTGGAGCATAAGGAGAATGGGGCTCCTTCATTTTCACTGGAATAGAGTAAATTATTCAAAACATCAGCCCCTTGGACAAAATGGGTTAAGGGACTGAGGACAGTAGAATCATTCAGCTAAAAAACTGACATGCACTCTGTCTGCGGTGAAAGTACTACATTTTTTGTCTTCCTGAGCTGTAGGGCTCTGGTGCTTGTCAAGTATTTCTACCTCTCCACACCTTTCATCTCTCAAAATATTTCCAACCTATTTTTGTTTCACATACTCTTTTCCACCTCCCAGAGTACTTCCAGATTGGCAGAGGACAGTAAGTGACGAGAGAATCTGCTCACCTGGTGTGTTTAGGGTGGTGTTTACTCAGTACTGCCCTCTTTGGCCATCATTAGGATTGCACCACTTGGACACCCTTTAGGAAGCTGCCATTTTGAAATAGGCAAGGCAGAGTAGGTTTTGGGCTTGGCTGTCACTGAGCAGAGTGTGTGCCAAGGTAAAGTTAGATAGGGACATTGTGGGTAGCTAGCCCATCAGAGGAACAGAGAGGGCCCAAATCCCCTGTTATTGCAGCGAATAGCCAAGAGGTGGGGCATACACCCATTATTCACATCCAGGGGGGCCTTCCCCAGATCCATAATATGAAGCCTCAGATTTTCTTTCCTGGGCAAAGCTTTTAAAAATAAATACTTAATTAGACCTAATTTATGATCCCATGAACTTCTCCATGATGTCTCCTCTATAAATGGCTTCCTGTCCTCTCTTGAAACCATTTTTTAGAGCTTGTTTATAAGCTCCGGAGTAAAGATGCCTTTTGTAGTGCTGCAGAAAAGGGTGCTAGAGGAACATCTGCTTCCCTTTCCTTTTACTCGTCCACCTCCTTCTCCCAGAAAAGCCCCCAGCCCCCAAACCATACTTGCATTTGCACAGGTGCCACTGGAAATTGCTCCTACATGAAGCTGCTGCCACCTGCCAGTTCAACGGCCCCACCTCCCTGTCATGCTCTATACTGGAGAGTGGATTGTCATTTGCAAGGCTTGCAAGGGCATGTGAGGGAAACTCCTCTGAGTGCTTTATAGGCCTAGTGCCATGCTCAGAGGTGAAAACTGAAAGTGAACTAGCTTGAAGATCCACACTCCTTCGTGCCCTTAGAGGCCCAGCTGAGGTCCTGAAGGGCACTTGGATGGGCTGTGTCCAGTGTTTAAATGCACAGGGAGAAAAGAGAGCCAAAGAACCAAAGATGTTTGGTGGGGATTTTTAATTTTAAAGCCAAAGCCTGCAAATACAACCTCTCTGCCAACAGGATCTGGTTTTTAAGAACTCTACCTAAAACAAACTGCTCAAGGCTTTTGAGAGGGAGTTGTGGGACACTGAACTTGTTGGGCTGGCAAACTTTTTAAAAGATAAGTTTTATCTTTTAAAACCCTGGGTAGGGTTGCCAGGTTTAGCAAATAAAAAAGATACAGCATACCCAGTTAAATTTGAATTGTAGTTAAACAACAAATAATGTGTTAGTGTATGTATGTCTAAGCCAGTATTTTGGTGGGGGGTGAACAGGTGCGGCCCTGTTCTGAACACACGCCGCCTCTTCTCCCTCCCAGTCTGTGCCCATCCTGAGGGTTTGGGAGGGGGGCTCAAGGAGAAAGACCTTCCCATAGACTGTTGGTCACCCTTTAACCTGAGGTGTTGACCTTTGTTTTACTTTTAATGTACTATTTTATTGTCATTTCATTATTCAGTTTCAAAAACCAAACATTAGGGGAAAGTTACTCCCTTTGAGTGAGAATCTTGGGCATCTGAGACCATTCCCTCTGCCTTCTACCTGCCAAATACCTCAGCTAGTTTCCCTGGTTGCCCCTGGTTTGTTCCATTACCTTTATTTAATGAGGTTAATAAGTAACCTCTAGGAAAATGCAGCCAGAGGAACCTTGCCTCAGATGCTGTTTCTCTGAGCTTTTGTGCCCCCTTGCCTGGTCTCTGCACTTTACCCACGTGCTCTGCCTGTCCTCAAGAGGCAATAATGCTGCCTCGAAACTGGGTCTCTAAGACCCTGGCCCATGTGGCTGAATTCTCCTTCCATGTTGTAACCATTTCCATGGGCCTGTCAGTATGGCATTTTTGGCTATTTTAGCACTTTTCACAGCCAGGTCACTCCTACTTTCTGTTTCCCACCTCCTCCAATAAATAAATAAGTAAATAAATGAAAACTTTTATGTCCTAAGTGCACATTGGGTTTTTGCCTCTCACTAGTCAACACACAGACTTGGTCACAGAAGTTAGATCACAGAATGTGCCCCTTGTCCTGAACTTTATTTTTTAATCATAATTGAACAGGAAGCACTGTCTTCCAGCTGGAGCTGATGCATACTAAAGCCTCTTAATTTTCCTTTATTCCCAGTGGTCCCACTTCATTTTCTCCTACTTCCCCAATTTTCTCCCACCTGCCCGTCATCTCTTGGCTACTAGAAAACTAGAGAGAGTGACAGTAAACTATAGCCCAGCAACAAATTCTGTATAATTGTTTACTCTGATCACTCTGCATAACAGACCATGTGGCCCGCACAGCCCAGAATATTTACTGTCTGGCCCTTTACAGGAAAGCGCTGCCCACCTTGGCTCCAGAGCAATGATTCTCAACCCATAGGAATCACTTAGAGAGCTTCTTTAAAAACACCAGTGCCTGTGTTAATACCTGCACACTGGGGTCAAACCCAGACATCTGCATTCTTTAAATGCCCCCTAGGTGGTTCTGAGGCACAGTGGGAATGGTTGTCCGCACTCACTGGACGTGAGACTGGAAAATTAAAATGAGTTGTGTCCCTCTCCGAGCATCTTCCTCCTCCCACACTCTGCATACAGGTGTGCACGTGTGCTCGGCAACACACATGCGTAACTGCTCCCACATACAACTTTTCTGTTCCCTGCCCTACCCTGGGGGTCGGAGAGTTCCAGCTCTGGAATCCTGACCCACCAGCAAGACCTAGCCTAGCGAGAAATAAGGAACATCTGGGATGGCTAATGTCAGCCCATGGCCTGGAGCTGAAACTTGGCTTTGCTAGAATTTCTCCTTTTTGATTCACTGAGCGTTGCCAACTTTCAGCAGAGTCTGTTGGGAGTATTTTCCAGAGCAGCTTGGAAGTTCTTTCCTGCCTCTGCTTCCTGCCCTTCCCCCAAGGTATTCCTGCTCCAAAAATGGGGCCCCACCAGCCCTCCCACTGCTCAGCTGCTGTAACTCCCAGGTAACAACGTGACCCCAGAAGATGTGCGCTCATGGCTTTACTCTGAATATTTCTCGTTTTTCTCCTGTGACCTTTACAACTTTTCCACTTCATGTTTTGCCATCTGGCTGCCTTGTCAGGCTCTTCCCATGAGAGAGGTCTAGGTGGCTTACAGGGAAAGGGAAGAAGAGAAACGAAATATCTGGGGCTTTCTGAGGGTTTTTTTAAAAAGTTAAATAAACTCCTGTTTTCACACAGCACACCGTTCCGGAAGGCAAAAGCCTTGTATGCCTGCAAAGCTGAACATGACTCAGAACTTTCGTTCACAGCAGGCACCGTCTTCGATAATGGTGAGTTTCTCAACCCCTTGCAAATATTGGGGGGGGGGCGCGCAGTGGGGGACGGGGGGGGCAATAAATAAATAACAGGCATTTTCAAAGTTCCTACTGAAGAAAAATCTCAATAGAGTGGGAAAGACCAGAAAAGAGTATGTGTGTGTCCCCAAATACGACAGCAGCAGCAGGACAATGGGAGGCATTATGAAGAGTGGCAGGTATAGTCAGCTCCTCATTGTATTGAACATCAAATAAGGATGTGCATGCAAAGGACTCAGTCCCATACCAGGCAGTGGCTTTGGGAGGTAACACCCATGACATGTTTAAAATAGTACTCAACTCATATTAAGCATCAGTATGTTATTATTGTAAAGACTGTTGGTGTCGTCATCATGATTGCATCTGTCTTAGGAAAAACCCTGGTACTCTGCTAGTTCACAATCACAGTCTCTCCTTTTTAGCTAATATAGCCCAGGCCTAGCTTTCGGCTGGGGAGTAGGTTCTGCACCTGACTTTCTGGTCTGGCTGTGTCTGTAAAGGCCTCACATTCTAAACCAAAGCATAACCAGGCTCCTGGGACCAGCCCTTGCTGCTCCATGTGCCCAGAACTGCATCTAGCATAGAGGTGGGTAGACAGACTGGGCAATGAGGCATAGAGCATTAGGGGGCTTCCAGGTGACTCTCAGCCCTTGGTCTTCTGGGCCAGCAGGAGTAAGGGTGAGCTCAGAACTACAGTGGCCCACTGCCTCTGCTTCCCCTTTTATGGTCCTCAAAGTCAGAAACACTGTCTTTCACCCTGCGCTCCATTAACTTGCATCTGGGCCCTTTACCGATCGGAGTTCACAAACAGCCAGCCCAATCTCCTCCCCTGTCAGCAGCTGGTGCTTTCAGGGCCCGGCACACTGCAGGTGCAGTAGGTCTGCTGGAGGCTGCCCAGAGCCATGTCACTGGGGAGTGTCTCCTGCATAGGCCTCGGTGGGGGAGTCCCAGCCCTGCCATAACATGACACAGCTTTCATGGCAGACAAACCAGAATGGGCTGCATTGCACAGGCTTCTGTGCCCTGCTCTGTCAGCAGGGGAGGGGCTTCTGCCTATAGATGAACATGCTTTGAGAGATTCCTGCATGTACAGGTAAAGGCAGGTCTCAAAGGTCTGTCCTCTAAGTCACCAATTCGCTGCTCACATGGGCAAGGGACCATCACGTTCCTATTACCTATTTACTCTGACAATACTAAGGACCCCTGATGCCAGGGACAGAATTGGTTTAAACTATCAAAAGGCACGTGTGTGCTTGTGTGTCTGATCTGGGACTCCCTTTGGTGAGTGCGGTCTTCTTTGTTTTCTTCTTAGCCAAGAGCATGCTATACTCATTCCTTCTCTCTTTAACAGTTTTATCAAGAATGCCAATTTACCTATTTGTTTTTAGTGTATTTAGAGTTGTGTAACCCTTACTGCCATTTAATTCCAGAATATTTTCATCACCCTGCACAGAAACCCTGAGCCTTTAGCAATCATGCCTCATTTACCCTGAGCCTCCTCCAGCTGGCCCATGGCTGTCCACGGCTCCACCTTGTCTTTGTAGACCTGCCTGCTCTGGGCACTTCATATAAATGGAGTTATACAGGGTGTGACCTTAGTAACTGGCTTCTTTCTCTTTTGCATAATGTTTTCAGGGTTCATCCATGACGTAGCATGTAGCACAGCAGTTCTCAACCTGTGGGTTGCGACCCCTTTGGGGGTCGAACGACCCTTTCACAGGGGTCACCTAAATACACCCTGCACATCAGATATTTACATTACCATTTGTAACAGTAGCAAAATTACAGTTATGAAGTAGCAACAAAAATAATTTTATGGTTGGGGGTCGCCACAACATGAGGAACTGTATTAAAGGGTCGCGGCATTAGGAAGGTTGAGAACCACTGATGTAGCAGAACTGCATTCCTTTCTGTGACCAAATAATATTCCCCTGTCTGGCTATAACCACATTTTATTTGAACTCATCCATCAGTTTGATGGACAGGTCTATCATTTCCACTTTTTGACTGTTCGAGTAATGCTGCTGTGAACATTCATGTGTAAGTTTTTGTGAGGACTCGCGTTTTCATCTCTCTTGTTACTGTACCTAAGGGTGGGCTTATTGGGTTGGGTCTGTTTAACTGTTTGAGGAAATGTCAGATGCTTTTACAAAGCCATTATACCATTTCACATTCTTGCCTTCTTTTATTTGTAAGTCTTCTTTTTGAACTATCAATAGTTTACAAAGTTCAACAACAACAACAACAACAAAAAGATGAATGGAGATGCCCAGATGATGTTTAATCCCCAGTGTCTCTCCTTGCTGGCAGGTGTTCTGGCAGGTAGGCTCCATCACTGCCCGTCACAGCTCAGTAATCAGCACGAAGCTTAACACGATGATAACTGAGAGCAGGAGGGAAGTCTAGGGAGTCAGAGGCCTCACAGAGCCTGCCGGGGGTCTCTGCAGTCTTAGGAGGGCTCATTGATACTGGTTTGTTTTTAACCAGAAATGCCAGTGACCTTTCAAATTCCCTGAAGAGCAGAAGGCCAAATTAAATCTTGAAGAAAACACTTCCCAGTGTTGATTGCTCTGCAGTCAAAGATAGATCTGATGAAATGTTAATCCACTGTCTAGATTGGTTGGGCTGATAATATTTTGTGAGTTCCTATTTCTAGAGGAACAGGCTTACCTATACCCTGTTGCCCACTTCCCTTCATTTCTATTGGGAAAATCAGGCAATATAGGAGAAAAACTATTACCATGTTGGGTAGGGAGTATTTTTCCTTGTTTTACCTCTTGTTAGTTTACTGCTGGAGATACTAGGTATGGGCAGGTTAACGTGGATGATCTGTAGCTGTCAGACCAACATACAGGTGTGTGTGTTTTCTTCAGGATTAAGAAAAACGAATGAGGAGGAGGAAGAGGGAGGGGCACCTGCAGGGGAAAGTCTGCTGTTTCGTAATGATTAATCTCCGAGCCTTTGGATTCCAGGGACTGGTGTTGGGCCTTTGGAGTGGCTGCTGCTCAGTCAGCTCATGGACTTTGTGCAGTGGGGAATGGATGTGCAATACTGGGAAATAACTCCAGTGGCAGCCCTCGCCAGTCTACTAGGAAACTGTCCACTTCACCAGGAGCACCTCAGACAGTAACTGGAAAGAGAAATAACTTGTGTTCTCAGGAACATTAGTCATGGAAGCAACATGATTAGTGCTACCTGGAAAATTCATATGGCAGTCACTCAAATTGGCTTCTGGGGAAACTTTTATCAAGACCTGAGATGCGCTGGATCCACTCATTCCCGT
This sequence comes from Loris lydekkerianus, assembly GCA_963574355.1. NCBI lineage: Eukaryota > Metazoa > Chordata > Mammalia > Primates > Lorisidae > Loris > Loris lydekkerianus. The sequence goes on along the minus strand of CAUYPK010162935.1, from coordinate 26,302 downwards.
GGCACATGATGTGGCACCCACGCCAGGTAGGGCTGTCCTGAGTTTCCTTTGCTGATGGAAAACATCCTCACCAGGGACCCCTCAAGCTTCCCAGGAAATGGGATTGCAGGAGAACTTCTCCAGGGGTGGCCATCAGCCCTCCCCATTGCCATAGTCACATCCAGGCCCCTGTGTCTCTCACCTGCCCATCTCAGCCACCTCCCTTGTCTTGTCACTTCCACTTCTTGCCCCTATGACCTGTTCTTCACATAGCAACAAGGGTGATCTTAGAAAAATAAACATCTGATCATATTATTCCCCTGCTCAGAATCCTTCAGTGGCCTTCTGTTGCTCTGAGAATTACTCACAAGGCCTTCTGTGGCCCAGCTCTGGCCCCTCTGACCTCCTTTCAACCACACTTGACACACTGCAGCCCCCACAGTTCTTTATGTTCTCAAGTAGGGTCAGTAGACTATGACCTGCCGGTCAAATCCAGCCCACCACCTGCTTTTGTAAATAAAGCTTTCCTGGAACACAGCCACGCATGCCTTTTTGTCTGCATGTTATCTGTGGCACTGCAGAATTGAGTAGACAGACACGTTTGCTAACAGGTCCTTTAAGAAACACCTGCAGACCACTGTTCTAAAATCTCATCAGTCTTTTCCCCATCTTAGGCCCTTTGCCTTGTGTTTCTCACTCACTGCCTGGCTGGCCCCTTTGGATCCTTTAGGTTTTAGCTTTTTGAGCTCCTTCCCACCTGCTCACATTCCTGTCCTAGTCTGTCATTCTCCTCTTTTTACTCCATAAAATTACATACTTGCATATTGATAGAATGTCCCTCCTCAAGAACAGTATCTTGTCAGCTGTGTGCAGGGACCTAGCACAGGGTCTGGGGCATGGCAGGCACCCAGTAAGCATTTATTAAATGAATGAATGCATGGTAACTACACAAGGGTCAGTATCTTCCTGGTACGGATTCTTCTCGGGCCAGAAAGCCATTAGGTATCTTAGTCACACCAATCCTTGCTCCTTGTCCACAGTGAGTAAAAGAGAGGAGAGAGCTGGGGTTATGTGTGCAGGGCTTGTGGGGTATATGAGGATATAGCTGAGAGAAAGGGGTTGGCAGGAAGCAGGCCCATGTCCACAGCAGCTTAAATTTATTACATGCTTGCCAGGCTGGAGAGCGCCCGGCAGCCTGCTGCCACACCTTCTGTGTTTATGTAGCACCTCGGACCCTGCTGCAGCTCAGCCCCAAGAGCACTTAGCATCTTCCATGCTCAGAACATCAGGCCCGGCAATCGCAGTGGCAGTCCTGGGCTCGAGTCTCCTCGTGCATCTACCAGGTGTGGACTCTGGGGTGAGATGCTTAACCTCTCTCAGCCCATTTTTCATCAGTAAAATGAACATGATAGCAGAATCAATTCCATATTCACTCTGAAGCTAGAAGAAGGAAGTGCAGCTGGAGCCCGTACCAGCCGAAGGCCTCCCACTTAGTGTGGGCACTGTGCTTATCCTCAAGGGTCACACCCACTGGCTGAGCAGAGGCATGATGGGAAAGGCCCTGGTCTCTGGAGCCAGCCAGCTGGGTTCAAATCCTGGTTCTACCATGATGACCATGCACAAATTAATTTACCTTTCTGAGCTTTAATTTTCTCATCTGTAAAATTGGGATAATACCAGTATAAGCTAGGATCATGAGGATGGAATGAATCAGTATGCCTAAAACTGAGCATGTAACAGCTCTATAGCATTTTTTTAAGTGTTCACATTATAATTCTTGAGGCAGAAGGGAGTTACTAAATGTTGTCTAGCCAGGGAGGGATATAATACAAATCAAATGCACCAAAAAACTAGACAGACAAGCAAAGCTTAACATGATTGAATGGCATGTTAACAGGGCCCGTTAACATGTGGGATGTACTGTGAGCATTCTAGGAGTCTGGAGGTGGGAGGGAGCAGTTAGAAGGGATTCGGTGACAATATTTGAGAAGGAGGTGGAGCTTCAGCCAAGTCTTGAAGTGTGAGGATAAGAAACAAGGCAACAGAAAGAAGGGGCCCATCTGGTACTGTCTCCCTCCTCTGTAAATTAAAATTTACATTTTAATTCTTATTACTACCTTTATTAAAGAGGCCTTGGCAAAAGTCAAGGCTCCAAACTTGCTGTAAACTAGTTACAATGCAGGTTCCTGGGCCCCACTCCCAGAGATTCGCTTTAATTGATTTGCCATGGGACCCAGGAATCCGCCGTTTTAATAAGCATCCAGCCAATTCTCACGCACATGGCCTATAGCTGTTCTTTAATGAACCTGACTTGAAGACTCCAGGGAGTCAACAGTGTGACCCAAAGGCTACTTTGTCCCCTATCTCCCTGTGACATACCTCTTGGCCTCCGGTTCAGAGGGCCACCCTTGTGCCCTCTGATTCTCCCCTCAGTCTACAAATCCATTTCTGTTACCAGCTTGGTAACTGTGCTGTGTTTGAACAAGCAGCCAGGGAGGAAGAAGTGTCTGGAGGAGATGGGCCGGATGCCTCAGGTAGAGTGACAGCTCCACGGGGGCTTTGCCATAACGCAGGAAGGTTTGGGGGGAGGGGTGTGATTTTGATTGGTTGGTTTATTCCTTCTAGGTCTTTTATTTGGAGGAATGGGTTTGATTTATTTTGACTTTAAACATTTAAGCCTTCCCAGTCCTTAGGTGACTGTTGAGACTCGCCCTCACCTAGGCTTACTAGGAGGGAGTCTTGCTGAGCAGCCCAAGGGCCTGTGAAGTGACTGAGCGTTCGCTTTGTGCCTGTGGAGTGTTTGGAGTGGTTTATTCTTATTGGCTCCATTAATACTCATAAGAATCCACGGAAAGGAAAGATTTTATCATCACCACTTTACAGGCACAAAAACTGATGCTATCTGGGCAGCTTCAGCTATATGGTGAATGGGCAGAGGACAGAGGTATTTGCTTATTAACAGTAGTACAGGAACGCTTCAGTCATTGGAGAGTTCAGGTTGCTTTTAAAGATATAAGTATTCTCGCCAGACTCTTCCTTGTATGAGTTGTCATGAATCCAAAGTATCCTTGCTCCTTGGGGTTTATTCCTGAAGCCTATGAAATTCTCCACATCCTAAGGAGGCTCACTAACTGACGGCTGACTTGGCCTTTTCCTAAGGAAGCATTCAAGATCTGGACACGTTGACGCTGGTGTTCTGTAAGCCTCAGTCTCTGTTCTTTTGCTGCCTCTCATTTGCTTCCTTTGGTTTCTGTTCTTACATCTTTCCCTACAAACTGAAACTAGAACTATAGAGTAATGTTGGGACGGAAGTGCTTTTCTAAAACAAGTTCAGGAAGTCACTTAATTAGCCCAGGAAGGGAATAGGGGGAAATTCATTCTCTTTAAACAATCTTGGAGAATTGGAGTTTTCCTAATACATTAAGAATAACACCCTGCCTCTCCCCAGAGTGATCTGTAGATCTGCGGCTCATAAGCATGAACCACACCCACCTCTGAGTCCCATGATTCCGCTGCTCTTCCTTCCTGCTATTGACTACTTTACAGATTCAGCTGGATTTTATATAAGCTTTGTAATAGCACAGTGGTTTCTAGGGAAATGGATTGTGATTTCACAAAAGTAGATACATAAAGTCTTTGGATATTGAAAAATCAGAGTGGCAGAAATTTTGAAAGTTGCAATAGAGGAAGAAGACAGTTTTCAGATCTGTATGTAGGAGAGAAGGAAATTCTGGAGAGCAGGGAACAGACTGAGGGAGTGGGGGGTAAGGCAGAGAGAGGGGCCATTCAAAGGATGTAAAATGACCAAGAAGTACACACACGGGGGAAATTGGCAAGGAAATTGGAACCAGGGGATAAGGATCTGAAGGGAAGTAAAATATATGCTTAGAAGCTGGATATCTTTAAAACTAGGTCTTAGCCGTCTTCCATGGGCATTGTACTTGGTACCTAGTTGAAACTGAGTGGGTAGGTGGGGGGCTGGATGGATGGACAACTGGTGACTCTCACTTCTTTACAGTTTCAACCAAAAACCTTAGAAGTTCATGAAAGCCCTAAAATTGTGTGTAAAATGTTGAATGTCTACATCTGTTTCCCTTTCTGTTGGGGCAGAACGTTCAGAACAGCTTTCATCAGAAGGCTCATACCCCACAAAAGGTTAAGAACTTCTGTTTTTAAAGTCTAGAATTAGGTTATTTAACAAGTGATTGTGTTAATTCTTCAAACTTCCTTCACACACACACACACACCACAGCCACCTCCTGCCCTATCTGTAACGTCATCTCTTCTCATTCACTCTCCTTCCTGTACAGTTCGTCCGTCTCAGGAGCCTGGCTGGTTGGAGGGGACTCTGAATGGAAAGACTGGCCTCATCCCGGAGAACTACGTGGAGTTCCTCTAACCATGGGCCCCAGCAGAACTGCTGAGCTTTACATGGTATCCATGACAACTGCTGATTCCAGTGTTGTAGGCCATTTCTCTTTGTCACTGAGAAATGCAGCATGACTGAGTCTGTTGCTACCTGTGAACGCGAATGTTTCTGTGAACTCTGGTGTCACCTATCTCCGTGATCATCTCAGCTGACACTTGGCGATACTGCAAGAAACAGAAGTCAATCAGCAGGGGAAGCCATTTGATTTTGGTAACTGAGAGAAGGCTCACAGAGCCCTTCTCTCGTGCGTACCCTAACTAGGGAGCACTCCTTTTGCTTCACCAGTCATCCAAACCCCAACCTTCTGAAAGAGGAAGTAAAGCCCCTGAGAGCACACCGCACAGCTAAGTCTGCCAGGGCTGGGTGAAAAAATTGGCACCGAGATCCAACTGGGTCCTTTGCTTTTGTTTACATTAGACACTCTCCCCACCCCACCTCTAAATACCTGAGACCCACAGTGCTGCAGGCAGCTGGGCCTCTCTTTTTGCACGCAGGATGAAGGGGGTTACAGCACTGCTTATGTGAGATCCAATCTCTCACCACCTCTGAAGCAGGCCTTGGCCCATCATCAGTGCAATTCAGTCCAGTCTGCCTCTCGTGCAAGGGAACACCTCCCCTCCCCAGCATTTCCTCCTCCCCAGCTAGGAACTTCTCTGCCACCGAGGGTTGCTATCACCTAGTAACCATGGCAACCCAACCTACTCTAAAACCAAACCAAAAAAAAAAGAATAGTCTTTGCTTGATACATTTCCCCCCACCACCACCACCTTAGGTAGTTTTTTAAAGTGGGTTTTCAAACACCTGAAGCAGAAGATCAAGGAATTGGGGTGGTCTACTTAGGGCAGACAGGATAGCAGATGGGAACTGTTCCCTTTCTGATGAATTTCAACAGCATCAGGATATATTTGGAGCAAACTCTAGTAACCTCTGAGATTAAATTACATACAGGCTTAATATTTCTGTTCTTCCATGAAACTGGTGTTTGCTTTCTAGCGGGTAAGATGCTGCCTTCCCTTTGTCTGACAGGTTCCCCGTGTCCTGTGTCCACTCAGCCCTGTCCTTCCCTTGCCTGCCTCTAACCCACCACTGACCCAGCCCCCTTGCACTGCGCAGGACTACTGACTAGACCTGGGTACGCTGGTGGTTTTCAAGGATTAATTCCTGGGCTAACTCCCTATGGACTCTAGTTTAGAAGGATATCTGTGTGCACTGCCACTCAGAAAAAGGGAATTCTCAGTCTTTCAAGGCATGAGACTAACATCCTAAGCTGTTGTGATTCAGGAAGATACTAGAAGGTTGGGGCATGGAGGGTGGGATGGGTGCCTAATGAGAAAGGGAATTTTCTGGTCAAAAGGGTCTGTGTGTTGTGGAAGGCTACCTCAGATGGGGAAGTTCTGTCTGGGCTTTACATCCACCTGTCCTTTAAAGAGTAGCATCATCAGTGTCTTCCACATGGAAGGTCCTTGCAAGGATGACTGGTTAAACCACAGACTGAGAGCCTGTCACGCTCCCCAGGAGCCCCTCAGATGGCAGCTCCAGAGTGTTTCCTGCTTCTGGAATTCCTCACTGGGGAACTTCAAAGAAGAAAAGAAAAACTTGAATTGTGTTGAATTACTGTACCTTTTACATTTTTTTGAAAAGATAAACTTGTAAATAGAGTGATTTGAAATACTATATGGTAAAGTTTTATATTTGATATTCTTTAAGCTAGTTGCTTTGATTTAGGCTTTGATTGTTGAACAGGCAGATTTCAAAGGGAGAGAGAGGAGGCGAGGCTGCAGCGAGGGGAGGTCTTCATGTCCTCTCCGGCCTGGTGGAAGGAGGGGACATTCCAAGGTGCTCACTTTCTGCTGGTTCATCTCTGTGTTCAGTCTTTACCTACACGTGCTTTTCATCGTTCCTTGGGCTTTGGGTTTTGAGCTGGAAAGAGCATCATCAGGCGTTGAGTTTTCAAAGAATTTTTACTTAGTAAGATGAAGCTCAGGATTTCGGTAGGTGGGGCCAGGGTTACATTTTTAGTTTTTCTTCTCAGGTGTATTTCTTGGCACCCCTGGGATACAGGACAGGCGGTGGAACCATTACCGTGCCACCTCCTTCTTTGCTCCACCTCTTCTAAGGCTTCGTAAATGAGGCCAAGCTAGTTTGCAAACTTTGTGTGCATCTCTAAGTTCTTAAAAAAACAAAAACAAAAAGTCCAGCTCTTTATAATCTTCAGTTCCTGATGTGCTGCTGCTGCCCCGGTTCCTAGACGTGTTTATTCCTTTCCCTTCTACCTCCAGGTTCCCTAGAACCCCCAAATAAGAAAAAGTATCCCAGAGGAATGTACATGGTGCCATTACAGCTTTAAAGATGGCTTTAAAGTTGCCAGGGGTTCATCACTGCGATTCGCTGCTCAGTCTGTCAGCCCAAGGATTTCACAGCTGTTACCCAGGAATTCACTGAGGAGCAAGCAAAACGTTACTGTCAAATTAGGGAACAAGAATTAGGAATGGGCAAGACCAGGATAGGACTCCAAAAAGCTATCATTCAAAACTTAATAAGAAAGGGGATGCATTCATAGAGAGGACCTACTCCCTCTGCACTTGGGACCAGCAAGTTAGGAAAGGGGCCTATGGGCATGTGTGTTCATATACCATGGGATTTCCCAATTAGAAAGCGCCAACATGCTTTTATAACATACTCAACATTTGCAGTTGTCATCTGCCCCATCAAAGCCTACCTGGAGCTCAGGGAAAGGAACAGAAGGCCAAGACCCTTGCTTTGGGAGGCTCCTCACTGAAGCGTGCCTGTAACACTGGGCCCCTCCCTCCTGTTTAGAAGCCAGAGGGAAACAGAGCTGCTGCCAATGGCATCTTTTAGACAGACCCCTTTGCAGCTTCCCGGTGGCCATGCTGGGCCTGTGACGGGTGGTGGTTCTGCCTCCCTTTGCTCAGCCAACCTCCCTTCCTCCCGCTTTAGCTACAGAACTGGAGAAACTGTTCCGAACATGAGCCAACAAGTCCGCAGGAACTTAAAGACTAAAAATAGACTTTATTCTCTCCACTATCCAATTCCCCAGCTCCATCTCTCTGCTTTAACAGGGAACTTTAGGGAAAATTAGAATGAAGTGGGTGTCGGAATGGAAGGACGTTGACCAGAATCCCTGGGCTTTCCCGAAAGCCTCGTGTTTTCTTCCCAAGGCCCAGAGGTCAGGTAGCCAGAACCTGAATCTATTAGGAGTGTGAAGATTCTTCTGTCCTTCGGGTTACTCTCTGAGTTCAATAGCTACAGAATGCTATGCCACGCAGAGATAACTGGTTTCAAATCCTTGCCCATGACAGTAAAATTGTGACTTGCTCAAGACTGCAGACAATCTCTCCTGGGCCCCAAAGCGAGCACAGAGGGTGGACCCTGTACAGTGCAGCCTTCCTTCACATCCCACAACTGGAGCCAGCTTATAGCTTAGTGTTTTTAGGGTTTCTGCAGCCAATATGTGTTTTCTTATGTCAGAACAAACCATCTTTTCAACATCATTTCAGTTCATCTCTTCTTGCTGAGTGCTTTTTGGACCGAGAAGCAAAGAGAAAGAGAAAATGAGCAATCAAGTATTGACAGACTGCCATTCGCAGACAGAGTCCTGCTGGTGACAGGGTCGTTTTAGGCGCTCGCCCAAGACTCCGGGGTTGTGTGTGCCATCCCCATGGTGTGAAGGGAAGTCTTTCTATCAGTGAGTTTGTGTCTCCTGAAACTGGCAGCCCCATTCACACTGAAAGTTCTGTCTTGACTGCAGAGGTTCCCGAAGCTTCCATGAGTGAGGGGAGTAAAGAGACAGGAAGAAGCAGCCAAAGAGAGGCAGATTCCTGACTGTCTGTTCGTACCTTTCATCTCATTTCTGCTTCCAGAAGCAAGTCTGGATCTCTGAGTTTTATAAACAGAACTTTTAGGTGCAGCAGTGGCCATGATGGCACCCAGAGTTTGCCCTGGTATTGAATGTTTTATGAGCAGCCAAGTCAACTTAGGTGACCAGTATTGGGGAAACAGCCTCTAAGCTGCTTGACTTTAAAAGGAATGTCCTAGGCGCTCGCTCTGAGGAGTTATCGCTCATCTCTGGCAAACCTGACACTAATCAATCTCCTTGACAACCCTCCCCACATCCCTTTAAAGACAGCAGGATGTCCCCTCGCACACCCCATGCTGGTGTTTCAGAAATGCGTCTGGTCGTGCTTAATGTATTTGGCAGCCACACTCATCTGCTGGGTGCTGCACCTCTTCTCTGTAAATGTGACGTCAAAATGACAGCAGCAGCAGAGCAGTGAGCTTTGCACCATCCTGCAGGGTGTCTGATACAAGCCTCCAACTAGTAATAAGTAACTTTTTGCCTTTTGCTGCCTACATTACTTGTCTAACTAAAGAGCTTCCCAAAGTAGAGGGAAGGCCCTGTGGAGAATCCACGTGTCCGTCAGAGCCAGCCCTTGCTGAAGCGCCTGTATTCCTGGGAGAAAAAGTATTAGGCGTAAAGAACACAGAGCCAGGAGAAAAGGAAGGTGAACCAACCATACTGAGCAACTTGGGATTTTTCTTTTTTTTAAGAGGGATAAATATTCTTCTTAACAGGGAGAAAACTCACAGGAAAAATTCACAACTAACATTTTTAATCAAGTTTTGCAGGACATTATAAAATGAAAACACCTCACAAATGGAAAACATCAAGGTAGAGTGCTTTAGACAGCAAAGACTCAGCACAGCCCCAGACGTGTGGTAGCAAGTGCTGTTATGTCAAAATTCACTTTAGTGGGGTCAGTAAGAACCATAGTGTTAATAACCAAAATGTCAAAGTTACCTGGGGCAGTCCTAGAGAGGCTAAGGCATTCTACACTATTCTACATAAACTATTTCTACACAGTCATCCAAACAGACGTTTTCAAGTAGCTTTCTTATATCCAGATGGCAGAACCAAGCTTGTATCTGAAAATATACACTGATGATTCCAAAGTATGTATGTATGAATGTGTGTGTGTAGCACATATTTACATAAAGACACAGACTCTTACAGAAACCCACATGAGCTGTCAGTCAATGGGAGTTTACAGCTTTCAGGATTTGGAGGTTGAGAATTAGAGGACAGAGGCTGTTGGTTGCCATCAACATGCTCAAAGATGTAAATTAAGTGCCATTTTAAAACTGTGTTCATAGTTACCAATGGTCACTATTTGCAGCTACATTCCCTGTTAACTTATTTAAAGTCATGTTGAAAAAAAAGATCCAACCCATAAATGCTTAGTAGGTAATGCTAGGCTAGTGTTCAAAAGCACTCTAAAAGACACTTTGTCCATACTTTGGAAAAGAAAATATTTGCATGTTTAATTCATAATTTAGGCTACCTTTGAGTATACTGTAAAGTGCTGTGTGATATAATATCAATAAAGTACTTCTAAAATGGCACTTTAATGTTTTCTTTTAAAAAATCATAAATAATGCACTGTTGTAAACTTCAGTATTGATTATTGACTGGTGCATAGAATCCAATTCCCTAATTAAAAAGTAATCTGTGACTAGAATAGAACTCCTTCCCTGTAATTAGAAGACAGTTTTGCCATGTCCAGGCTTTTTAAAATATGTGCTTTTGTGTCACTAAATATATCTATAAAGAAAATACAGTTTCTGTCGAGTGGCCTCTGAAACTTGGCTTTCTTATATTTGGTTGGTTTGTGACAATCCCCATGAATGAGTGGAAATATGATTTTTGAATTAAATGACTTTTCCATTTGGTGGTATATTTCTTTCTTGAGTTTCTGATAGTTTTGATTCATTACATATTTTAACATTTCTTCAAATAAAGCCCATGGACAAAGGTCACAGTCTGTGGGTGACGGTCACAGTCTGTGGGTAACAATCACAGTGCTGATTTGGATGCGCTCTGCGAAGTTTTGCAAAGTTTTCTGTTTAGGAAGGGGGTCAAATGCTAATGAACTTGAGAATGGGCAAATTGGGCGTATTAAATGAGCCCCAAGAGCCATATTGCACTTACCATTTCTGACTTTGTCTCCTAGAATGCACATGGTTTTACTCCTAAATTTGATTTCTCGTCAACTGTTTTCTGGAACTTCATGAAGACAGTGTAAAATAAAGAGCCAGGACACAGGCAACCCGACTGCCCAGCTGGCTTGGGAATCAGTTGTATAGGACTCGTGACATGTTGTCCCAGGCCAACCCGTCACTGAGTCTTCTCACTCATCGTCAGCTGCCCCTTCCACATGCTGTCCGGGTTGCAGCCGGCCAGGTTTGCAGGGTGCTCCCTGTTTCTGCCGTAAGCACAGAAGGCTCACAGGTATGCTCAGAAACAGGGAGCCTGGAGGAGCCAGGGCTCCTGGCTGTGGGGGAGACTGCTGATCTCAGACGCCTGCCATGGGGGAGGAAAAGGAGGTCGGGTAGTGGTAAAGCCCGCTGAGTGCCTGGTTCTAAGGGTGGCTGTTTAAACATGCGGGTCACGCGCAAGCTGTCTGTGTTGGCCTCACTTGCTGCTGAAGGCACTGGTCGACCCCTGGGAATGGCACAGACTCACAGCACCTGCTGCCCTCACCAAGTTTACAGCCGCCTCTGGAAAATACTCCCAGCACCCAAAGCTCCCTATCTGTGTGGGGTCCCTCTGTGCTTTGGTGAGGCTGAGTGCGGCACACCCGTGTCTCTGGTCCCACACCAGGGAGAACGAGGCGCTGTTGTGTGTCCCCGTCCCGTCAACACCTGCAGCCTTTCCAGCAGACCTCCCAGTCACCTCACCTTTCATGTCTTCCTCACGTCAAGAGATTTTCATTTGCGTTTGCTCTTAGCAGCCACTCAGCAGAGCTCCAACTGTCACGTCCTGTAGTTTGTTCGATGTTTTTCACTCGTTAGTTCTGACTGCGTGATCACTCGTACGAGCCCCCTGATTAAAAATGGATTTCATTGACCCTTCAGATTACGTAAATATTAGACAGTAGGTGTGATGAATGATTTTTCTCAGACCCCCAGACATGCTTGCTTACTCTCTTGAGTATTAAATCACAGCTCTCATTTCTTCTTTTTTCCATTTTTATCTCACCCTCCACTCGGATACCACACTTTTCTCCTACTCTAGCATGTCCATGTCATTGGCCTGCCCTGCTTTTACTAGCACGAAACTAAGCTGCGCCCGATCAGTGACGCTGGGTAGTCAGTGCTGCTGACTCAGGCCTGCGTCGTGGCCCAGGGAGGCTGTAACCTACGCAGACCTGCTCAGGGAGGGTGAGGCTGGTGGCATGGGAGAGCTAGGAACGACCATCCACATGGGAGGGTCATGCCCACTCCAGGGGCGCATCCTTCAGAATGCCACCCTGCAGTGCCCAGTATCATCAGACAGCAGGGACCCATGCAGGAAAATTTTAAATTGAAATGATCAGAACTGGGACCCATGAGATCCCACAGTACTTGGTAACTCCTGTCAGAATCTATCAAATCTCTTCTGTAATTGGCCCCAGGAGGCCTCTGCAGCCTGTATTAGCTGAAACCCAGGTAGTTTCATATGTCTTCCCAGTGTCAACAGCAAATCAGTGAAGACCTGAATTCAGGGGCCCTTTTCTTGGGTACCAGCTCACATCTTACCCTCCAGGGCCTGCCAAAGGTTAACATACTTGTTCTGACATAGGGGCTGGCCATCCTTGTTGGATTTGGGGAGGTAGCTTGTTAGAAGTTTTAAAGTTAACTTTTTCCTGCCTTTTCTGAACCTTTGTCTGTGAGAAAGGAACAGGGTAGCCATGCTTGCCTCTCCAGTGCTGAACACGATGAAGGCAGGACAGTAAAGGATGGCCACCTTCTCCCACCTGTTCTCTTCGCACACCAATTGGCTACTTCATGTACTTTCTACTGACAATTAGGTCATTATTTGCCATAAAATGTGGGAGGCCTGCCTTCCTCTTAATAAACAGCACAGTTAGGGTAGAGACCAGGTCTTGTTCCTTTCCACCTGGCACCCAGCCCAGGGCTGGCACATAGTAGGTGCCTCGTAGGCCCTGGCTGGGTGTGAGCAGGTGAAATAGTGGGAGAAGCACTTCTTCAAGACCCTGGTTCCTCCTTCCTGCTCTACTCTGCAGTATGGTGGAAAGAAAGAAATCAAGTGTCACTAGACTTGAGCACAGGCTAACTCTGTGACCTTTGGCAGAATACTCCATTTGCTCCCATACTGAGATCCAGGCTGGCTGGAGGAAGACTTCACACCCTCCACTCAGGCACACAGCCACATTCTTTCCCAGCTTCCTTGGGTGGTGCTGGGCACGAGAAAACATCTGGATAACCGGCTGACCACAAGCCAAAAGCCTCTTCATGGTTATCTAAGTCACTTACAGGTTATTTTTGAACCTCAGCCCAAGCTGGGGGGGGTGGGGCTGTCTTCAAGAAAAACCACATCAGAATCCCCCCCAAACATATGAAGTATCCCTTTTTAAAGACCCTTCAAGGAAATTCCACGCTGTCCCTTGGGAGCTTGGTCTGGTATCTAACACTCTCACAATGGGAATTTTGGTGTCTGACTGAAGTTTCCCATGCTGCGGCTCCAGTCCACTTCCGCTCTGGTTTTCCCTACAGTGGGGGCATCTGGCCCTCGCCCCTGACAGCAGTTGCCCCCGGTTTTTATGTTTCCATTCCGCATGCACTTCCTGACCGCCTCTTGTGGGCCAGGAGCTGCTGAAACAAAGAAGCGTAAGACATGACCTCTGCCCTCGGGAACTCAGACTTGGCCTGCGCAACAGGCAAGAAGTGTACCAGGAACCAGGTCTGCCACGTGGCGTCACCATCCTAGCAGTGTGTGGCGGCAAGCAGAGGCACCCAGGAAGAGGATTCTTTTTACTTGGGGGATAGGAAGCAGAAAAGTGTCACCAAAGAGGTGACATTCAAGATGGACCTTGAAAGATAAGGAGGACTTTGCTGCTTCCACAAACGGAGAAACATCTCCAGCAGAAGGACCACAGGACAGGACCAAGGAAGGAGGAGAAAGGAGCAGAGAGGGACTGGTAGGCGGCCAGGTGTGATTTCAGTATGACTGGAACACGAGGAGATCGGGCTTTCTGCAGAACTGAAAACTATTCCCCCTCGCCCTACCCCCACCTTAGGCTTTCGGCTTCCGTTTTCACTCAATGACTGATGTAATTAGCTAACGTTTATTATTTTCTTACTAGCTACTTGACACTGCACTTATCAGCCACTGAACCCTCAAGATATAGGAAGTGCTATAATTACCTCCATTTTAAAGATGGGAAACAGATTCCTTTTCTAAATGTATTTATGTTCTGATTCTTTTTCTGCATGTATTTATGTTAATTGGTTCTTTATGAGGTTTGTGTTTCTATTCCTTATCTTAAACATTGTTATTGTTATTAAATTTTAAGCCTTTTTAATTGTGTGAAGGCAAAAAAAAAAAAAAAAAGGAAACCTAATAAACACATGTATATGTAAACAAAAAAAATTTAAAAAAATTTTTTTTAAAGATGGGAAACTGGGGATGAGGGAGGACACGCAAGCCAGGAACTGGTGAACCCCAAATTCCAACACAGGTCTGTCTGCTTTCTAGAGCTCACGTGTCCTTTTCAAACTTCTCTTGACACGTCTTTATAGATAGGTACACGTGATTTTACATAAATGCATAGGCACAATCACATCACGCCTGATTCATTTTAAATCTGGTGGAAGTTTTTCCTTCTGTTTTTGCTTTGGCTCTTCCACCCCCCACATCAGCCTCCTCCCTCCACATAACCGATGTCAACAACCTCATTTTGCCCTTTTCAGCAGTGAACCCTTTAGAAATCACAGTCTCTGGCGAACGTTCAGCTTCAGTTTTGCAGTGGCAGGAATAAAAGCAGGATATATTTTGATTAAAAACTTGCTTTCCTCCTTGGAGCCCTGTGCTCACTTATCTTGGGTGAATAGTTCCCTATTTCTTGAGCTGAGTGAGGATACTCCTGTTTCTTTAGGCAGCCCCAGGGACGCCAGCTGCATGTTTTGGCCAGTCCCATCATCCTTGGGGACATGGCGTGGAGGCCGCCCCTGCAGAAGGTCTGGCCATTTTGCTGGCTGAAAAGATGTGATATAAAAATGTTTAACAATTTGAAAACTGTCCCTTTTCCCCACCCTGATCCAGCTGCTGATGACAGAGCTTGAGGCTCTTATAGGATTGCAAGGAAATCCCAGGAGCATACGTCTTCTGGTGGGAGAACCAGCGTTTCTCAAAACGATCAACTAATTCTCAAAAATAGATCATTGACACAGCGATTCAACCCCCTCGTAAGCCTGGTGAGATGCGAAGCGGTCAGAGCTGGAGGAGAAAGCATGAGAATATAAGCAGATGATGGGTGAGGACTTGTAGGGCACAGGAAAAGTGGGGGTCACCCAAGGTCAGCTTACAGACTGAGACCTTCACGTGGTGTCCGGCGTTGCCCGAGCCGGGCTGACTGGGCAGAGATGGCAGTGATGAAGGCTGCCCTTTTACGGAACACCTCTGCTTTGCGGGCTAACTACTTTACATGTGTCTTCTCTTCTAATCCTCAGATCAACCCTATGAAGAGTACAGTTGTTACCCTGTATTGCAGACGAGGAAGTCAAGTACTAACTACATTGGGTAATTTGCTCAAAATCACAGAGCTCATAAGGAACAGAGCAGCGATTACACTCCTGCACCTCACTTCTCCTGCCCCGCAGGCATGTCCTGGTTCTGTCTGCTTGGCACGCAGTACCCCTGCTTGTAGTGGCAGCACCTCACTTTTTCTTTGGGATGTATCCCTTCCCTAACCCGGGGCTTCATGGGTCTGGGTGGGCCGGCATTAGCCCTGGATCTGACAGTGAGCTTGTGGCCCTGGCTGGCCTATGAGATCATCAAATCCCCCCAGCCAACAGGATTGATTGATTTGGGAATGGGCTCAGGGCCTAGTCAAGCCCTCAGTGCCAGGGCTTTGTCCTGGGCAGAGTCTATGGGGCACAGAGAGGAATTCATAATATCAAGAAAGACTAGCAAGTGCGGTTTGCTCCAGCCTGACGTGGCTTCTCAGCAGGGGCTCTGTCTGCCAACTGTCTTTATTTGAAGGCCTAATGCAAGGGCCCCATATTCTATGTTGACTAGTTTTGAGATTTTAATAATGTACCTCCTAGAAAAAGTAGCTTTGGATAGCAAGCAGAAGATCCGAAATATTCATTGCGATATAAAACGAACAAACACTGTCCTGGTTTGAGCAATCCTGGAATGAGTTCACCAAAAGAAAAGCCTTGAAGCTTCCCTTCACTCAGCAAGCAAAGCTTATTTTTAAAATTCTGAAATTTGTTCTCCATTCTGGGCCAGGAGAAGCCATGACTGGATCTCCTAAGAATAGGGAGGAATTGTGTCATTCGGAGGCCTCTGCAAATACTTTTCCAGCTCTCTTTTGTTCAAGTTGTCACTTGATTTGGCCTATCCCAGGGGTGCGCTGGTGTTGAGTCATCCCCCCCAGTGTAATAAAAAATGACAATAAATCACGCCTAATCACGATATGGAATTGGGTGGCATACCGTGTTCCTTAGTCCAGAAAGGGGCTGCACCCAAACCTGTCCAGCCACCCCATGAACGTGAGTCTGAGAAACTCCAGGGCACCCAGTTCAGACCTTCACCTTGATGTGGGAGGGGCAGCATAGTTGGAGGCCCTGGGAGGGGTCCAGCTAACCAGGCTCAGACACCCTGCTGCTGCTGTTCTCTCTCCAGGTTGTGCCTACGTTTTTCTTGTTTCAAGGACCAACCACCAGATCTTACTGGAAAAACCTTTGCAGGCAAGGAGGGCACTCCCGGCCCACAAAAGGTGATACTTTCACATAAGCACAACACTTTAACATTTGTTTTCTTTCTTTCTTTTTTTATTGTGCATTGAGGGTACAAAGAACTACGTTACACTGATTAAATTTGTTAGGTAAAGTCCCTCTTACATTTGTGTCCCATCCCCCAAAAGTGTGACACACACCGTGACCCCCCATCCCCCTCCCTCCTTTCTTTTCTCAGCTCTCCCCTTCCCCCACCCCTCCCCTACCATGTACTAGGTCATTAATTGTCCTCATATCAGTATTAAGTACATGGGATTCTTGCTTCTCAATTATTGTGATGCTTTACTAAGAATAATGTGTTCTGCTTCCATCCAAGTTAATACAAAAGATGTAAAGTCTCCATCTTTTTAATGGCTGAATAGTATTCCATGGTGTACATATACCACAGCTTGTTAACCCATTCCTTTAACATTTTTAAGAATTTTTTTCTCCTCCAAATTTTGACCATGGCGCACTCCTGATCAAAAAACCTTCAGAGGTTCCATATGGCAAAGAAAGGAAGGAAGGAAAAAAAGAAGGGAGGAAGGGAGGAACTGAAGGAGGGGGGGAGGAAGGGAATTTGGGGTCCTTAGCCTTCCAGGTTCTTCGCGGTATGACTCCAGCCTCTTCTCCAATGTTCAGAGTCCATCCCACGTCCCAGAGGCACCATAGTAGTTCTACCACAGTCTGGACCAACTTTTATTCATTCATTCACTGGGTATTTATTTGTTGAGTCCCTACTATATCCAAACCTGAGTGCTAGGTGCTGTCACCCACTTGCCCCTGAAGTTAACTCAGGCTTCAATGCCCTCTGCTCCTCCCCCTCCTTGGCGGTATCTGCTCTTTTTGCCTGTTTGGCATCCATTACCCTTTCTTCTGGATGGCACCTGTTTTCCTCTGGGAGCCACCCCTGTCTTTCTCTCAGTTCCCATAGGTTTGGGTGGACTGGCACCAACCCTGGATCTAATGGTGAACATGCGACTCTAGCCTGGCCTGTGACCTCATCAAATCCACCCAACCAAACAGATTGGTTGATTCAGGAACGGGCCCGGGATGTAATTAAGTCCAAGGAGGATCAATTTCTGGATTTTTTAGACTGGCAATGGTGAGAGACTGTCTCTGCCTGCTAGATTAGATGCATGCGGACTTCTGGGGGGCCGTCTTGTACCCTGTGGGAGGGAGTCTGCCTGAGAGACAAGAATAGTGGCACTCCATGTCCTCATACCTGATGACCACAAGCTTTTCCATCACATTAGCCACTAAACTCTCATTTTGCTCAAAATAATTTGAGTTGGGGTCTTTTACTTACAACTGAAGTCTTGAGCTCTAGATAAAGTTCTGGAGTGATTTCTGCCCAATCTTCTGTCCCAGTTGGTTGTCTGATCCTTTGTGAGGATGATAGAGCACTGGACTTAGAGTCAGAAAATCTGACATCAGATATGGTTCTGTGGGACCTGCGGTAACCGCATTGTCTTCCCTGAGCATTTGTTTTCTCTTCTTTAAACTGGGCATTAGAATGCTACCTTATAAGGTTGTTTGGATTCAATAAAAGGACATTTATTAATTAAGTTCACTGTCCTTAAGAATCAATAATATAGTATCATAAAATAAATTTCTTCAATGTGTAGCCAAGAGTTGGCAATATCTCAGTGTTTGCTAATTAGTTTCACAACCATGAGTGCATTCAACCCACCAATCCTGGGAGGCTCTGTGGATTCTACTTGCTAAAGGACAACTGTACATATCACATATTTCTCCCCATGTCCCTGGCCAAGGCCAAAAGCGAGACATGAGTAGACACCTAAGCCAAAGGTTGCCAAAATGCCAGTGTCCCGAAACTCATGTGGCCTGACTTACACACATGATGTGGGCCGGTCACTTGTTGCTCCTGCAAGTTTGACCTCCAAGAGAAGCTGTCCTTAGAGGTGGGTACACGAGATGAGATCTCTTGATGTCCAAGTAGCATTGGTGGTCACGTTGTGCTGGGCACAAGTTTAAAGGCACAAGGAGGCCTGTTTGCAGAAGCACGAGATCGGTGCAGAAAGAAAAGACCAAGTGGAACCAGAGAAAGAGAGAAAAACTGCCCCCACCCTGAACAACTTGCTATTTTCCTATATCCTTATAATTAACACCTGTTGGTTATTATTATTAACAAAAGTTGGGTGACTTCTGTTCCTTTCAACCAGAAGAGCCCTCTCTAGAACCATGATGGATCCCAACTGGCCATGGGAAAGCCAGAGGTTCTGGCAGCTAAATGGCTGACCCAAGGTCACGCAGCAGTCCAGCGGGCAGCCTCTGGGGTTCGGACACTTGATGCCCACTCTGAAGTTTCACTCTAGGAGTTGGGGGTGTGTGTGGATCCCATCATCCCTCTTTCCAGTGTTAGGGGGATGCACTTACTTTCTTTTTGTTGTTAACATTATCCATTGCTCTTAAAACACACACAGCAGTTGCATTTCATGGACAGCCAAGTAGAAATGACAGCTTTCTGCTCCCTCTGCCCGCTTGAAGTTCTTTCCTTTGCTAATACCTGGGACGGTTTCTATTAATGGCAAACTTGAGGGCCCCAAAGTCTGTGATGCTGTCCAGCCTCCACCGTGTTGCTGCTCTCAGATGCCGGGGTAGAGAGGCTGGGAAGTTGAGGGGGAGGACAGAGATTTCTTTCCCCAGAGGCCTATTCCAAACATGCAGCTCTGCAGAGTGAGTTCTGCCCCTTCCCCAGCCCAGCCCTGTGCAAGCCCCAGCTAAAGCTGGTGAATCTCATTCTAAAAATCTGTGGTGTGCTGGAGCTGGCTCATCCCGGCTTACAAGAGCAGATTGTTAAAGACCCAGGAATCTTGAGAGTTGGGTGTTAAACTGCTGATAGCTTGAGATCAGCTATGGTGGGGGTGATTTACACCACTGAAGTCACCAAATGCTACAAATCAGCCCCCTCCCAGAGCCGGTTGTTAACACTTCTCCAGCACCCCTCTACTTAGTCTGCTTGGGAGCCAGGGTGGGGGGATTGAATTTGGCTCCATTTACAGCCTAGACTGGTTTCAACTAAAGTGGGGATGGGGTCAGAGGGTGAGGTGGGGTCAAGAACTAGAGAGCAGCTGCAAACACCCCATTTGGAGTAGTCGGTCACTCCACAGTGATCTTGATTTGGGGATACAGTGACCTTTCCCAAGTTCAGGCAGTAGTTGGCCTTGTGAATCACAACTGGCTTTTGTTTTTTGTGTTGGTTTCAACCTAGAAGAAGGAATTTGGTTCCCCATCCGCTTCAAAGAAAGTTCTTGAAGTTTTGTTCAGAGCTGCCAAGAACTATGTACAGATCCTGCACATAGGAATCCCTGGGCAGTGATGCATCCCCCCAGCTGTTCTGTTTCTTACAGTGACACGTGGGCTCAGTCCCCAACGTCACTGCAACTACTGTGGCCCATTCCAGGCCTGGCCACCTCACTTGGGGGTTACAGAATTACTCCTTCCCTTGGTGATGTCCCTTGTGGACAGGAGGCTCGGTGAAGGTCAAGGGGCCCTAGGGATGGCACTGGGAACAGTAGGCCAGCGGCAGCACTGTGAGCAGCAGGAACGTTCCAGCTGGCTTCACTGGGCTTCACTTAAAGCGAAGGATCCTGATTTGGTGGGTGTGGGGTGAGGCTGCATGGTCTGTGTTTTTGTTTTGTTTTTGTTGTAAGACTCATCAAGTGCACAGTTGAGGGGGGAAAGGGCAGAGCGAGGAGTTCGGTCTGTAACTGTGAACAATCAAGTGAGATAACTCACCACCTGTGGATTAGCCAAGTTTTGTGTTTAACGGGGTGACTATGAGGCCGGTGATCCTCAAAACACATTTTGAGGTCACCTGGGGTCAAAGCCAGACATGATCGATGCTTTAACAGATACACTTCCTTTCTTAAAGAAAATGAATATCAAGATTTTCTGGTTCACTATACACAGTTATAATATTAGCAAACCATTCTTGGCCCACAGATTTGTGAATGAGATGTTGCTTCACTGTACCATGATAAACACCAGCATATTAATGGGAAAATCCATGTTTACATAGATAACATTTAGAGGGTCACTAAATGACACAAGTCCTCACCAAACTTTCTCTTTAAATACTGAAATGAACTCGCTCACTTTAAGAGATTAAATTTTCAGTTAACTCAACTGTCATAAACTATTCCAAACACACAGGGATCCTGGCATGATCTAAATCACTGCAGATTCCTAACTTGATGCTGATGAGCGTCAGTGGAGCTTCTGGCCAAAGCAGAAACTGTCACAAATACTGGGTGTCAGGAGCAAAGCCACAGTTTCTCCTGTTACCTCCTCTATCCTGAATAGAATTAATAAGTGGCAAAAAAAAAAAAAAGACTAGACACTGAAGCATCACATCTGCTAAAAGAAAAAATATCTTGAAGGGCCCATGTAGTCAGCTGGACAAAAAATCAGGGGATAGGGCGGCGCCTGTGGCTCAAAGGAGTAGGGAGCCGGCCCCATATACAGGAGGTGGTGGGTTCAAACCCAGCCCCAGCCAAAAAAAAAAAAAAAAAAATCAGGGGATATCAAGTGGGCCTTTGAATTCTCGTTTTGACAGGTTACTTAACCTCTCTAAGCCTTTCTCATTAAAATGGGTGAGAGGTAGAGATAATTCCTATGTAGCAGGAAGATCAGGAGAATTAGAAGAAAAAAAATGTATGTGCAGAGGTAAACATTTAACACAAGAAGTTTGGAGGCTCGGCACCTGTAGCTCAGCGGCAAGGGCACCAGCCACATACACCAGAGCTGGCAAGTTCGAATTCAGCCCAGGGCCTGCCAAATAACAATGACAACTACGGCCAAAAAATAAAGATAGCCAGGCGTTGTGGCGGGCGCCTGTAGTCCCAGCTACTTGGGAGGCTGAAGCAAGAGAATCACTTAAGCCCAACAGTTTGAGGTTGCTATGAACTGTGACGCCACAAAACTCTATCCAGGGTGACAGCTTGAGATTCTATCTCAAAAAAAAAGAAGAAGAAGAGGAGGTTTGGAGACTCTCAGTTAAACAATGCAAAATTTAATCACTCTGAGCTTCAGCTTCTTAGTCTTCAAAACGGAAACAATAATTATCCCCAGATTCATACAGTGGTTTTTAGAATGAAATGAATTAAATGAAATAATTGTACCCGGGAAACATCCAAGATAATTAAGCATCAAAATAAATAAAGATAGCAAAAATTTTAACGAACTGAGAAAAGTAAGGATTTATGAGTCTATGATGATAGAAATAAATAAGGCACACAAAAATGTTCTTCCTTACAGTTTAAAGCCAACTATTAACTGTAGAAGGAATGACAGAATTAGAATCTCACCATTTGGCAACTATAATAATAGTATTTGAGTCATGAAGAATCATCAATGAATGATTCATATAAGATATTTACATAGTTTCAAAGTATCTTCTCATAAGATTCTTAGGAAGCACAGTGGATAAAATAGTAACTTCAGCGGAGAGAACTTGCAGACAGTAACTTTTAATGGAAGTAAGTTTTTTTTTTTTTTTTGAGACAGAGTCTCACTCTGTCACCCTGGGTAGAGTGCTGTGGCATCATAGCTTGCAGCAACCTCAAACTTTTGAGCTCAAGCAATCCTCCTGCCTCAGCCTCCCAAATAGCTGGGATTACAACACCTGCCACCATGCCCAGGGGACTAATTGACAGTATATCCCTCTTATGAAGCATTGAAAAAAAAACTGAAAAAATCCTGGAAAAGGTATATAATCTGAATCTCACCACGAGAAAAACCAAACTCAGGGATGTTCTATAAAATAACTGCGTTATTTACCTCAAAAATGACAATTCCATGAAACAGAAAGATTTGAGAAGTGTTCCAGATGTCCAGAGACCATATAAGTGAATGAAAAATATAACCTTGGGGTTTTTTTTTTTTAGAAGTACAAAGTGCCCTGGGAATCCATCTATCACATGGACGTGCTGGAGGTGCCCGTGGCTATGTGGTTAAGAGGGCAGCGTCTGCAGTCAGATAGACGGCTTCCAAATTCCAGGGATACCACTTGTCCAACAGGGAGTTTGGGGCAGGCTATTAGCTTGTCTGCCTCCACGTTCCTCATCCACAAAGTGGAGATAATGACTAGAATATGGGACCAAACTCATAGGGGTGGTGTTCAGTAAAGGAGGTAGCACAGATGGCAGAGGCTGTACATGCATGCATCCCAAAATATCTTCAGGTGTAAAGTAGTGTCACTGGGATGTTATCCTGAGATTATCTAGAGTCAGAACAATTCTATTAGGATACACTGTAACTTCTCCTCTCCTTTCCCTGACCTGTCTCTGACAATACAGGCCACACATTACTCTGAGTGCTGGGTTTCTCCTGGTGCCAGTTCCTACTGGGCTTCTGGGGAAGGAAACTGGCTTTTCTCCCACCCCGAGGTCCCCATTTGTGGCTGACCCCTGAGACTCCTGAGATTTCTGTGATTCTGCAGGAATTCATCCTGCATGAGAAGCCCACCTGGAAAACACGTAGCAGAAGATGGAATTTCAGAGCTAGGCCCCAGAGCTGTGGAAGTGTTTTCGGTTGGACCTGGCCAGGCATGCTCGATTCTGGTCCCCACGCAGAGGCAGGAAGAGAAAGCCTCCTTGCTGTTAGGACTGTAAGACTACACCCAGGATCTCAGAGTGGCACTCCCCCCACCGATCTGTCCACAGCGTCCTCAGCCAAACCCGAGGAAGGGAGGCTTAACAGGAATGTGTCATAAGAAAAATATTCCATTAGAGTCCTCTCTCCCAAGTTCCACGCCCATATTCTGCCAGCCTGTTGGACGTCTCCAGTTAGCTGACCTGCAGGCATGTCCTTACCAAAAAAACATGTCCAAAATGACCCTTCATTCCCTCTTCCTGTCTTGAGTAGTGTCATAATCCAAGTTCAAAATCTAGAAGTCCTTCTTGCACATCTGTTCCTATACTGTGAGGGGAGCCTATCCATTGCAAATACAAAAGGGCTCCAGTGTGATGCTTCCTCCCCACACCCTCCCGTATTGACTAAAGGTCTGTCGCCTAACCTGCTGCAGGAGCCTTCTACGTGTCTCCCTCCCACCAACTCTCCCTTCTTTGGTTCACTCTTCCTATTAGGAGAAAAGTCACCTCCAAGGCAGGAAAGGTGATTACTCCCTGCCCCCTCCCCATGAAGCGGTGTCTGCTCTCCCAATGACTCAGGATGGCATGTGGATTCTTGAGTTGGCCTGCAAGGCCCAGCTCCAGCTCCCTCCTGCCTGGAACACCCTCCCTCCATCACAGTGAATGGCTCACTGCTCCCTTGTCCATTTGGCAGCAGGCTTTTGAACAAGGGCTTCCCTCCAGACTGTCTTTTCTCTTCCTTTCATACCTAGGAGATTCCTACTTACCCTTAAAACTTAGCTCAAAAGACACTTCCCAGAAAAGCAGCCCCCATGCGCTCTTCTTTCTTCCCAAAGTGGGTTTTCAGTGCCTTTGTTACGGTGGAATGTTAGTCCATCTTGTGGTCATTTCTTTGTGTATTGACACTAGGTGGTTTTCAAGGTCGGGGATCGTGTCCTGGTAGCTTCCGTACCCCCAGGAGTGGACATGGTAGTTCTTGAGGAAGGGACAGTTAAATATCCATATAACGTCTCTATGAGTGGCACAGCCACACTGGACCCTAGAACAATGCCCCTGGCTACAGCTTCATAATCCTGCCTAAATACTAGAAGATTGATTCAATGAAAAGTGGAGTTTGATGCTCCCAATTCGCCCTTATCTCAAACATCTTTCAGCTGAACTTGTATTTTTTCTTTGCCTGCCTTATTGATCCCCCGCATTCTCAGCTGATCTCATAGGAGATGTGTGTCTGCCACAGAAAATTGTATTTTTGATTCGCTGGCTGGAGAAATTTACTTTCCTACAGAATAGAGAGAGAGCTGATCTTGTTAAAAGGCTTCAGCTATCATCCCTTAGAGCAGGCGTCCTCAAACTTCTTAAACAGGGGGCCAGTTCACTGTCCCTCAGACCGTTGGAGGGCCGGACTATAGTTTAAAACAAAAAACTATGAACAAGTTCCAATGCACACTGCACATATCTTATTTTGAAGTAAAAAACCAAATGGGAACAAATACAATTCACACCGCCTCATGTGGCCCGCGGGCAGCAGTTTGAGGACGCCTGCCTTAGGGAGACGACCCCCGGAATAGAAAAGTACTGTGAGCAGCAGACAGTGCCGACACCTGAGAGACCTGTTTCCACGCACGGTCATGTTTGCACATGATGTTTAGAAGCAGGGTTGCACTGACCCTGGCACTTACCAGCCTCCGTTCTAATTTCTGCCGCATTGAGTTTTGTTCCAAGTTTCTGATCATTTCTACTTTGGAAAGTGGCCAGGCTCCTGGTGGTAGCCACAAGCACTCCAAGTCCCTGTGCCCTGCTATTGGGGCTTCGACGGCCTCTTGGAATCTGCGCATTCTGGCAGGTGCAGCACACGGAGGGGTCAGACCCCTGTGGTCTGATGAGCTAGGAGCCTCCTGCACGGAATCTCATTTTTTCTCCATCTGCACAGCCATTTGGGCCTCAGGCTTCATGACTCACACAGTGGCTATCCATCTGCCCATTTACTCCAGAAAGGAAAAAGGACTTTTTCACGCACAGTGAGTCATGGCATCACATTTTGGAGCCTCCTGCCTGACTCTACGGACTCCAGCAGAGCTCTGGGATGGTGGAGAGCTCCCTCTTAGATGGAGAGAGGTATCACTTGCACACTACTCTCTGCACCCCAATGCCACACTGAGCCAGTAATGGGATAGGGGTATCACTTGCACACTACTCTCTGCACCCCAAAGCCACCCTGAGCCAGTAATGGGACAGGCCAGGGTTAACAGATGCTTGTGGCTGCTGCCCCCGCATCCCGTCCCTGCACCCCGCAGACATTCTCATTGATTGGGGGGCTTTCCTCCCCTGAGACCAGCAGAGGCCTTGGCATCGGAGTTAAGATGACACTTCCAGCAGCAGTCTCTCACAGTTGGTCAGACTTGGTGCTAGGGGTGAAAGCAGTCTGATATACTGGCGTTAGCCTGGGGACATGTGTCTGTTTTCAGAAGGCGACTTTTATTTTCTTGTATATCTAATTATTTGATGCGGGAGTGAGGGGGGGAGTAGGAAGGTAATACACAGGGTGCAAAATTCAAAACACATCCAGGAGTGTACAGCGGTCTCTAGAGGGTCACTTTTATTTTCTCATACAGCTGATTATTTGATTTGGGAGTACAGGGGGGTAGGAAGAAAACATCCACACGTGGTACAAAATTCAAGACATCTCCAAGAGTATACGGTGAAAATTCTCTCTCCTCTGTCAGTTCCCTAGTCCCCCCACCAGGGGTGACCAACAGCGTCAGGCTTTCTGTGCATATTTGTTCCTTATATTATTTTGAGATATAAAAATATACACAAAAATATATATTGTGCACATGTGTGTTTCTATTTTCAAAGATAGAAAACACGGTATTTGTTTTATAAGGCTGCTGGAGCAAAACCCACAAATTGGGGGGCTTAATGAAAACGTATTCTCGTGATGTCACAGCGCTGGGTGGAGGCTGGGGCCCAGCTGTGGCCAGGCGGGTTCCTTCTGACGATGCGAGTGAGGATATGCCTGTGCCTTTCTTTTTCTTTCTTTCTTTCTTTTTTTTTTTTTATTAAGTCATTTGTACATAGATCATAAATACATTTATGCCATTATGGGAGTCGATGTGTTGATTATTTGTACAAATTGGAGTGCTTACATCCTACTAATCAACATAGCCTTCACCTCATTTACCAACTATAGCATTAAGACATTTGTGTTCTACACCTGATAGATCCAACTTACACTTGCAATATGCTCCATACTAACCCTCCCTGTATCGGCCCACCCCTCCCTTCCCCTCTCCCTCCCCTTCCCTGCTTCATCCTAGCTATAGTTGTGTTTCATTTTTCATATGCAAGTGTGAGTGATTATAAATTGGTTTCACAGTAGTACTGAGTACACTGGATATATATATCTTTTTTTTCTTAGTGTCTGGGGTGTGCTGGCAAACTTGGGCCTTCCTTGTAAAACCATCACCTTGATCTC